>JAOTQY010000025.1:10314350-10326504 GCA_026413445.1 Dolichallabes microphthalmus | reverse complement strand
GGATAGGGTTAGGTGGAGGCAGATGATTCGCTGTGGCGACCCCTGAAAGGGAACAGCCGAAAGACAAAGAAGAAGATACTACATTCTACATACTATATATTATCTTGTAATATATTCTAATATGATAATAAAAAAGAATTTATGAACTACAAGCCTTAATCATCAAAACTGAAACAACAAAAAAAGACATGAGATATTTCACTTTACATGTATTGAAACTAGAATATATGGGAGTTCATTTAATTTTTTTTTTAAACAAATCAATTACAGAAACAAACACCCTTTTTTATTTTATTATAATTTTTGGTGATGCACTGTGTATGAAATAACATTCTATCTTCAACAACTCTTTACATGTTTAATGTAGGTGTGTGTGCCATTTTACAATAGAGGACTACATACCTGTCGAGACTTTAGTCCAGGAAAGGAAGGGTTTCGGCTCTCCTACATTAACACAGGGCAGATTGGCATTAGATTCAGCTTGTACTGTCACTTTGCTTATGTTCGTGCTGGTAATCTTAGGCTGTCCTCTTCTAGCAGGGATATCTGGCTCCTGCTGAGAATGATGAACACTGAAGGTGGATGTAGGATAGTGGATGAAGGAGGAGGAACTACTATTTGGCTTGACCGGAAGGATTTGTCTTGGAGGAGGAACTATGACTTTTGGGGTAGTTGCAGGAAATTTAAGTACCTTTTGTGGTTTTGGCTTTTTGGTGTTTAATTCAGCATCAGGAATATCTGTTTTTTTGCCTTTTGGTAGACTTGCTGAATGAAACACAGTTGGCCGATTTCTACTAGGTGTTCTGATACTGTGTTGAGGGTTCAAATTTCTTTCTCTGTGTCTATCAGGAATATGATTTAGACTGTCAGGTATACCTGACCTGCTCCAAATGGAAGGCATATTCTGGAAAGTTGTATGTGGGTGAATTACAGAAGGTCTTTTCGGTGTTATTGGAGGCATTGTTGTTGCTGATAACGTTTCTGGTGGTGTTAATGTTGGGGTTAATGTTGTGGGTTTCAATGTGGTGACAGCTTTCATCAGAGGTACAGTATTTTTTTCTATTTCAGCCTTCCTGTCTGAGTCTGTTTCTTGGTTTTCATTCGCTGAAGCACTGTTTAGTTTTGTTGTAGTGGCCATACCGGACTGTTGAGCATTTTGGGATGTTATGGGCCTCTTTGTTGTAACCTGAGAATTCTCAGGAGCCCCCTCAGAGATGTTTGCTTTTGTTGAACCGCTAGGGATTTCTGAGTCATAGCTTGCAATTACTTCATGCTGGGTTTTCACAGCAGACGAGGAGAATGGTTTAAGTGAGAAATTATATTGATTTTCTACTTTGGCTAGAACTTCACCTACGATTGCTTCTGATTGTTTTTGAGGACTCTCTGGGGATATGTCAGTCTTTAGCCCTGACCTTGAGTGTCTTGTGGTGCTTTCACTTTGTGCCTCTTCAAAATGTATTTCCATCAAGGGGGAGAGACTTATAATTGCCTCATGGTCAATAGATGGAGTGTTTGGATTTAGAGAAGATAGAGTAGAAACTGTTTCTTGGTGTATAGTTGATTCTTCTATAAAACCTAAGGATGTTGATGAAGACAACGGCAACTCAGTAGTGCTTAAGGCAATATAATCTGTTTTGGCATAAGAAAATGTCTCTGATGCCGTCCTATTGACAGAGGTTTCAGGGGATATGGTATTTTTGATGTCCAATAAAGAATCTGTTCTCTTTTCATGACTTGTTTCACTGAGTGACATTGTTTGGTTTTCAGTAACTTGAACAGTGGTATCCATTGTGGCTCCAATGCTGATAGCCCCTGATGTAGATGTTGAGACTTTCAACTCAGACGTCGCAGTAATCCTGGTGGTCTCAAAAGCCATGGCTAAATTAGTGGGCTTTTTGGTGTTAATAATGAAGTTTGCAGATTTGAACAGTTTCTGTTTTGTTCTATTTCTATTAAGCTTTCTTCGTTTGCCGTTATTCTTACGTCTTGAATTGGATGAGGCCCTAGCATGAAAGGGAGGCTTAGGAGTAATTGAGGTAGCATGTGTTCCTCTGTCATGTCCTAAAGTGGATTGAGATTGTGGTGCCATCGTGGTAGGTAGTGGAATTTGTAAGCTGTCATGCTTCTCTTGTGGTGCAGTCTTTGTACTGTCAGTAAATTTTTGAATGGCATCATAATTTTGTGTGTTTTGTTCCTCAAAAAACATAGATGTGGTTGATATTTCATTTTTTCCAGACTTCTCTTGATAAACTTCAATGCTAGGTGCTTTTAAAATGCTGTCTTCATTATCACCAACATCTTCTTTATCATCACGATTATCCATGGGAATTGCTTCAGTTTCTTTGCTGTCCAAAGTGTTGCTTTGGTTTTGCTGAAAAAGGGTTCCATATGGAGTCGTGCTCTCAACAGGGCTTACTTCATCCCACTCGGCGATATCTGTATCTATCACAGAACGAGTAGTAGGCTGTGGACTAATTGTGGTATCAATCAAGTCTAAATCTTGGTTGACATCTGGAGCAGTGATTTGGTAGGTTATGTGCATTTGATCTTCAGCACGGAGTGATTTTATATCTAGGCTAATGTCAGTGGTTTGCACCATTGTCTTGGATGTTGTCACTGTGTATGATGCGTCTTCTGTTGTTGCTACAGTTGTACTATCTGGTATTGATGCCTCTATTCTGTTAGAAGATCCTGGATGCTTTGTAATAGACGTGTCAAGTTGTTGCAGTTTATCTGTGCTAGTCAAAACAGAATTTACAGTTGTAGTGGTTTTTGCATTATCACTACCACTGCGGACTTTTGCCAGGATGTTAGCCCAGTGCTTAGGATCTATTTGGCCATTTGACACATTGACTCTTCTCCTTGTGTCTGTCGCGTTACTCCTGTCAACACCTGTAGAGTTTATTCGTCGTCTTGGCAATGGAGGACGTCTCCACATTTTTCGAGTTGGGTGTCCACCTCGGACAGGAACATTTGCAATCCTCCTTTTATAAGAGGTATCCATTTGTTCAAAAGCTTTTGCTTCAGTCCCTTGACTTTCACTATCCCCAGATGCCTCCACATCGTTGTTTATTGGAGCTTTTATTTTCGTTGAGACTCCTTCTGCAGGCTGAGGTCTACTGGAATATTTCCTTATAGCATGTCCTCCTGAGGGCCTCATCAGTGTTACTTTTGTGGCTAATGAGTCCGCACCATGTTGAGTTTCTGCCACGCATTTATAATAACCACTGTCTGAAAGCTGACTGTTGCGTATGGTTAGAGTTCCATTTGAGGCCACAAACATTCTGGATAAATTTGACCATGTGTTAATGATAGTGTTGTCTGGCAGGATCCAATTTATCCCTGGATCAGGAGATCCCAGGGCTACACAGGGAAGAGAAACATGCCCACCAGTGACTCCTGCTATAGGTTCAGTCACACCATCACTTCCAGGTGCTGGAGTGGAAGAGTCTTCCACTGTCAGACGAAAGGGAAGAATACTTATATCACCAACGACTGTGGCTATACAGTAATAAACACCTGAGTCTGAGTGATCCACGGCTGTTATAGCCAACAAACCAGATTGAGACACTGTGATCCTGTTATCGCTGCTTTGATAAGGGGCTTCAACTGTAGACCCATTTGGCATCATCCATTTTATTAATGGGTTTCCTGAACTGTGCACATTGCAGCGCATCTGAATTGGGTTGCCCAACACAACAACCTGAGATACTTTGGTGAGGTTTCTAGATTCTATCAAAACCCACTGTCTCTTTTGTTCCCTCTCTTCCTCCGCCTCTACGAGCTGTGTTAGCTGGGTGCTTAGAATGAGTCTAACCCTTTTACTTGTAGACTGAGGTCTATTTAACTTTAAGTTCACTGCTGGCTGCATTATCCATGCAGGTTCTGCTACCATATTGGCTTTCACACCAGTGAAGTAAACGGCATCTATTTCCGCATCCTGGTGATAACTGTAGCCAACATGAGGGTCTTTGCTTAACATAATTTCCCTTTTTAGGTGAGCAGGTGTGTCACTATAATACGCAATAAGTCGCCATACTTTTTCATATGTGCCTCTTTCGATTGGGCATTCCAGATCTAATGTCATGGTAACATTTGTGTTAATTTGAAATGATTGAACTTGGCTCCAGGTCATTCTGGTTGACTTGGTTGGTTCATTGACATGACAATTCAGGTTTACTTGGTTTCCATGTTCATCTGACAAGCCAAGCGAAGCATTCCCAAGAGGTTGACTGAAGTCACCTGATGTCATGAGTTCACTGTCTGTATCCAGGTCAGAGGTCCTATGAGGGGAACTAATGACAGGTCTTGTGCATTTTGGGTTGTCTAGTTCGAGGAGATCTTTTTTCTTTAGTTGTTCAGGAGAGAAGCACACAGGGCATGATTGTACACCTTTATCTTTCTTGCATTTGAGTACATCTGATGAGAAAAGAGTTTATGAATTAGTAAGAGGTATGGTAATGTATAGCAATCTGCTACTGACACTAAATAGAATTAACTGACAATGGTGATTATTAAAAAAAAAACATTAAACATCAGAGAGTAACAACAACTCACAATTCTTAGCATTTACCATACATCTTTAAAGGCTATTAGCAATGACATGATATTAAATATACATGATCTAAAAGTTGCGCAATAATATTATAACTTAAATATTCACAGTTAACACTTTCTTTATATCCCTCTTTATTAATGTGTAATTTTGGTCATGGTAGCTATGGATAAAAAGCTTATGCTGGGAGCACTGTTCACATATGGGAATACATCGCAGACTGCCATGTACACCCATATTCCCGCACTTGTTTTCACCTAAGGGCAATCTAACATTGCCAGTCTATCTATTGTCATATTTTTTGTAAACGATGAGGTGCCAACAATTCCCATTGCTCTGACCATTCCCTGTTTTGCAATATGCAATATAACATGATGCTGACCTGGTGAATTTGAGCTCCAATCTTTGAACCATTTCATCCTACAGTCACAGGCCCATGGGTTCTCATGCAAGAACAAGGTTTCCAACTGAGGCATAGTAGCCAACATCGTTGGTGACAGCGTTGAAAGTCCATTCTCAGACAGGTACAGGTGCTTCAGGGTGGACATGGGAAAGTAACTGAGTACAGAGAAAGTCGCAAATGTGGCTGGATGGAGCTGCTGAAGACGGTTGCCTTCCAACTGAAGCAGACGGAGAGAGGTGAGGCCTTGGAATGCATCCGGGTGTATGAACTCCAGATGGTTATGGTCCAGGTGCAGCCTGGCTAAATTCCAGAGACCTCGAAATGTTTGTCTGCTAATGATCTTCAGCTTGTTGTAGCTCATCTTCATCATCTGAGTGGGTACAGAGCAAGAACAGTGCAACATGTTAACATCTATGATTTTTATTTTTTTTTTAAGACAAAATTGAACCAGTAAAGTACATTCGTCATACTCTTCTCACCTGAAGGGAAATTAGGTCACGAAATGCTCCATCAGGAATGTTATGAATATTATTCCCATGCATCATGAGGAGTTCGAGCTTTTGCATAGCAGCAAAAGTGCTGTCTGTTATTCGGTTTATTGTGTTGAACCTGAAACAGGAACAATTACAGTATGCAATAAATCTTCAGACCTAAGATCGAGTTCCATGAATATTCTGTCTAAAACTTTATAAAGATGAAATATCTAAGCAGGATTTTAAATCAAGACTTGGAATGCTGTGCTGTGTCTTGAGCCTGTGTCTAAATCATTTGGGGAGGCAAGTGTGGGCTCATCCAATTCATTTTGATGAGCAATGAGGAACAAAACAATAGTGGCTTTGTTTGGTATGATTGCTGAGAGACAGCACTTAACAGAATCCGTAACACAATTTGGACTGAATTAAGTCAAACAACACAGGAAAATGTACAGAAAAGAAAAAAAGTAGCACCAAAGCCAGCCAAAATGCTTTGTTGCGAATTCCCTTTACGACATAAATCCATATTTTCTCATTCTTCTGGTGCAACAATTTTTTGTGTCCATTATACGGTAATGTCCAATAAAAGTAGCTGGCTCTATTATTTAACAACCTGCAGTATTAGGCGTAGAAGGTAAATCGTAATGTGCTCTGATTATACTGTTATTGTAATTTGAAGAGTTATATCTCCGTTAGTAATTCTTGTCACATCTTACTAAACCCTACATACCATGCACAGGTTCATTTAATTTTCTTTCCATCCCTTCCTCATTACTGCATACCTTTGTGTTTTGGTACTTCTATAGTAACATCCTACTTATACCGACTTGCATGCAGGCACTCCTCAAAATGTAAATCTAATAATAAATGGATAAAACTGTTGTTACTGAACAATAATGAAAATGATCTAATCTATTAAATGTTAAGAGAGTAAAGGCTTTTATGCCAAACCTGCACTGCAATGACATTGTATCTAAAAACATATATTTCAATATGGAGTTGATCCGCTTTTTGAAGGCCATCCAGTGTCCACAAAATTTTGCAGTGTTTCTGTGTCCATTCATTCTGTAGAGCATTTATGAGGTCAGGCACTGATGTTGGATGAGATAGCCTGGCTTGCAATCTCCATTCCAGGGCATCCCAAAGGTGCTGGATGGGGTTGAGGTCATTTGTTTATAGTCGTTGCTTTGTGCACTGGGGCACAGTCATGTTGGAATAGAAAAAGGCTTTCCCCAAAATGTTGACACAAAGTTGGAAGCATATAGAATTGTCCAGGATGTCTTGGTATACTGAAGCATTAAGATTGCCCTTCACTGGTAATAAAGGTGCCTTATTGAAAAAACTGAATTCAATAATTAACCAGTTTGTTTTTGTCCATATACAGTAATGTATCTTTACGTAAATGGATAAGAGATGTGATGGCAAAAACAGTCAGCTTGATTAAAGTTGTCTATTGCCTTGCTTAGCCAAGTGTACAGTACCTGTCTAATTAATTCAATCAAATACAACCAAAATGTTCAGAAATATAAATAATAATAATAATAATATTAATAATAATAATAATAATAATAATGGTCCAAGTTTACCCCATGCTTACCCCAGGTTCATGCGCTCCACCTTGCGGGACACGCCAGTGGGCACCGTGAGCAGAGAACGGAACGTGCAGTGGACCTCACCGGGCAGCGGGCACGCGCACGGCCGCGGACAGCCTCGCGCGCTTCCCGCGAGCGCCGCCAGCATAAACAGGGTCAGTACGCGCGCGACAGAGTGGCCCATCTTCAGCTTCATGGCTGCAGCCAAAGTTGTGCAAAGTTGCTGCGGAGCACCAGGATAACCATCAAGCCTGAAACACCGCAGTATGAACAAAAGAAAAGTGAAAATAAATAAATAAATAAATAAAATGAAATGCACGGTGATAAATAACAGTGGCAATAAATGCATGAGATGAATTATGCATCAAAAATTAATAATGGACTGAAAGTTTTACCATACATATAATCTTGCAATCAAAGTATTTCTTGCATTGCACAAACTATGCTTTTATTCATCAAAAAAGTCATGCATTAAAAAACTTACAGATATACCTTACATACTCTGTGCAATCAAAGTCGTTTTTGCATCACACAAACTGTGCATTAGTACATAAATAAAAATTATGCAATAAAAAAGACGTACCTTATATATTCTGTGCAATCAAAGTCGCTGTTTAAACCTTTCATTCATTCTTCTCCTGAAAAAGTTTCTTGTTGTTTGACACGGTGCAACGTGGAAAAAGAAAGAATAATATCCAAAACGTTTTCATTCATTAAGATTTTTTTTTTCAAAGTATCTCCAAAGTGTTTCTGGATCGGTCAGTCCAATGCAACAAACCATAAAGACAAAAATATATATATGTTTTTCCCTACAATGCACAATTGTACATATTTATTTAATTTTTCTATTATTACGTTGCTTTCAGCTTGGAAATTCCATGTAGTCTGTCTGTGTTTCTCCGCAGCTGCTCCTGCATTTAGTTTAGAGAACTTGTGAGAGAGTTTTTTTCCCCCCTCTGGCAGATGAGTGCGCTTTAGGGATGAGGAGGAGTGGAGGAGGAGAGGAGGAGGAGGAGTGGCCCTGAGCGCGCGCTCTTCACGCGCCTTCCTTCCCAAACACTTCCAGTGAATCCTGGAGAGCTGAGCGACTTTCCTCAAACACTGATCCAGGAAGGAAAAAGATGCCCTAAGAAACAATTCAGGAAACTGACTTAAATTTTCCACTTAAGCTCAGTGGAGTCAATCAGTCAAGATGTGTTTGGTGTCAGAGATCTCGTTTTTGCATTAGCTATGGCAGTAATGGAAACTTAGGAACAGCAGGCAGCTTTGGGGTGCTGGAAGATCACTTGGAGAGGTTCTGTGCTGGTGATTGGAATGCTGGGAGTTCAAATTTCAGATCTTACAGAAAGCCAACTTTGGGGGAAATCTGAGAGGAGAAAAAACATCCTCCAAAAATGTATAAATGTGAAGCATGTGGGAGTCTTATGAAGAAATCCTCATACACCTGCTTCGAACTGTATGTTGCATAATAAATTGCATTGCATAATAAATGCAGTCAAATTACAGCAATAATAATAATAATAATAATAATAATTATTATTATTATTATAATAATAATCATCCGATTCACCTTTATTGTCATTGAGCAAAGTACATGTAGAGCCAATGAAATGCAGTTAGCATCTAATCATACGTAATAGTGGTTAGCACTGTCGACTCGCACCTCCAGGATCTGGGTTTGCTTCCCGCCGCGAGGTCTGTTCGGATGCAGTTTGCATGTTCTCCCCGTGCTTGGTGGGTTTCAAGGAGATAATACGCTCAAATAACATGATATTCACATGTACATATATGCGTTCTGAGTGATGTAGTATATACAAAATAAATATGGGTGGAATATTCACTAGTACAATGATAAACATAAGTTATGAATGGTGCAAAGGTACTTAGTGGGTGAAGACATAGAATATTTACAGAAAGGGACAGTGCAGTAGCGTATCTGTTAACACTCCAGGATCAGTTGTTCAATGTGGTAACCGCCATAAGACAAAAAATATTTATCAGTCTGCTGTTGAGGGCTCTGAGGCACCTGTAGTGCCTGCCCAATGAAAGAAGCGTGAGTAAGAGTCTCCAATATCAGCACTCTAGTTTCAGAAATACTGAATACCGCTTATCCTGTATAGGGTATATGTTGGGAACATGCAAACTCCATGCACAAAAGACCCAAGGTGGGAAATCAAACCCGGAGCTGGGAGCTGCCAACCCCTAAGCCACCGTGCCACCCACTATAAAACACAGAATCCATTAACTTCTAAAACAATCACTAAAATAAAATTTACATAAAACACCCACATTGCTTACAAGAGAGCACTATTCATATTATTATTCTATCGACCTCTATTGTCACTTTCATGCTATTCTTAAATTTGAGTACAGAAATTATGAAATGACTCATTTAGCAGGAAGCATGTAAGTATCACTGATCCTTAAATGCTCCTTTACCTCTGTGACAACCTCGAGTAACTTCCTGTTAAACAGCTAAATGTCTTTTTAAGTAAAGTTCAAGCAGAGTTCAAAGCCTTGTCATTTACTTTGTGGCTCTCAATTCCACCACCGACCCCCCCTCCATCCCATTTACCTCCGACCCCAACCCCCCCATATACACACAGCTAAGTGTCAGTACCCTAACCTATGAAGCTTGTCCTCTTTATGAGTCACTGCAGGAGCATTTAGTACTTCAAAGTGAACAAACAAGATGAGGTCAAGTGTCGCAGCCTTCCGTCCTTGCTCTTGACCGCCTCTAACGTCATGTGCCACTTTATTCAAATAACACTTCTGCATGAAAACACCATGTAGGTGCTGTCAGTGTTAACATCTATGTCTATGCAGCTCTAAACACTCAGTGCTCTAGGTTATGCATTAAATATAGACAGTAACAAAAATATTAATAACTGTTCATGTTGAAATATTTGTAGAAGTTTTCTTACAACATAAGAAAATATACATAATAATAATTATTATTATATTGTAATATTACATTATAATAATCAATTTAAAGGGGCACAATTTTGTTGGAACACAGTCACATTTTAAGCCATGCAAAACAAGCTTCTCAAAAAAAGTTTTCTTTTTAAATAACATCGTCAAGTTTCCAAAATGTAAATTTTTCTCACATAGTAATGGACTGACTTATGCACTGCTGTATTTATTAATTCTGATGGTGGCAGTTATGTTGTGGATAAAAATAATATATATATATATAATTTATGACAATTGGTTGGAAAATTATTTATGTTCTTTTCATGTCAGGTTTTAGAAGCTATTAGTATAAAAATAGTTAAGAAGGGCTACTCCCAGGATGCATTAGGTGTTGATGGCACCCATGGAGAATTCTTCTGTTGATTCTTCTATCACACTGGAGTACAGTATTGGGCCAGAAAGAGCAGGCTTACTGTGTCTGAGCAAAACACCATGACGCTGAAAAATAAACCCATCTCAGACATATGGAGGTTGGCTCTGTCTCAAGTGCAGCACTGAAGGTGAGACACACTTTGCTGACCCTCAGCTAAGAAGTCTAAAAGTTGGATCCACATAAAAACTTTTACGATGTGTTTACTGTAAGAAAGCTAAAAAAACACGCTGGTTGCTTGACAGGTTGCGTGGAGATAATCCATCTACTGAATGTCAGCAGATTTTTTTCTTAATTCGTTTTAGTAGACATTTCAAAGACAAAAAGTACACCAGGATTTTTCCAGAAGCAAATTTGTCTCTGTTAAAAAAAAGAAAGTTCTTTCAGCAAACCAAGAAGTCTGAAAAATACCATTTTACTGTCTTTCTGGCTGACTTCTGGAAAATAGCAAAAAACAAGTTTTGACCAAAAATAGTCATTGGTTGAACTAGGAATTAAATACGTAATATACTGTAATATACACTATATGGAGAAAAAGTATTTGGCCGAACCTGTTAATTATTAAATTCATGTGTTTCAACCAGGCCCCTTAGTGAAGGGTAATCTTAGACACCTTGGACAATGCTATGCTTCCAACTTTGTGGCAACAGTTTGGGGAAGACCCTTTTTTATTCCAACATGACTATAAAGACATGGATAGATGAGTTTGGTGATGAAGAACTTGACTGGCCTGCACAGAGTCCTGATCTCATCCCCATTCAGCACTTTTGCTATGAACTGGAACTGAGATTGCGAGCCAGGCCTTCTCGTCCAACATCATTGCCTGACCTCATAAATACTTTACAGAATTAATGAGCACGAATTTCTACAGAAACACTCCAAAATCTTGTGGCCAGCCTTCCAAGAAGAGTGGAAGCTGTTTATAGCTGCAAAAGGGGGACTGACTCCATATTGAAATATATATAAGTTTGCATAAAATGTCATTGCAGGTTTGGCCTAATACTTTTGTTTATAGACTGTAGTGTATATTATCACTCCATATCATGGGACACCAGTTCACCCTGGGGCACACTTAAGGTCACCGGTCTTCCTACAGGCATGTCTTTGGGAGGTGGGACGAAATTGGAGAATCTAGAGGAACTGTCATGGGGAGAACATGAAAAACTCCACAAAGACATTAACCTGAGGTCAGGCCTGAACCAGGAATTCTGGAGCTGTGAGGCAACACTACCATTTGCACCACTGTGCTGCCTGTCTATAATACATTGCATCTTAACCAAAAATGACATGGATTTTTTCCCCTTTCTTTAAATACTACCTAGACTATCTTCTGGGCTTTGTGGTTTAGAGAGAGACTTTTCACCTGCCATACAGAATGCCAGGTCTCACATGCAAGCTGATGCACCAAAGCCAGCCATTGGGGTTATAGGGCACGTTTAGTGCCATTTTTAAGCCTGGATAAATGTGGAAGGAACTCTGGCGTCAAACATTCGAATAATAAACAACTAACTGTGACAGAAAAAGAAGAACAACTCTGGCTCTTCTGGCAAAAAAAAGGAATGTGGTGGGAAAACCATTCAGTTGGTGTAAAGCTGTCTAAAACCTTCCTAGCAAAATATGATTTGTTTTATCATGCCTTGATAAAGTTGTTGTGTAGCTACCAGTTGTGGCTGCTAGCTTTTGAAACGGAAGCTCATATTAGGCCTTCATCATAAAATTCATTATGTTATTTGTACATAAATTCTGGCTAGTTTCCCCTTCCACGAGCTACTTTAATTATATGAA
>JAOTQY010000025.1:10295972-10312100 GCA_026413445.1 Dolichallabes microphthalmus | reverse complement strand
GGGCCTGGTGCCTATTTCAGGAAACTCTGGGCACGAGACGGATATAGGGCAAACATACCACAAGGCACACACACACAAACCCATAAAATAAGCCTAGACCTGGATTTTGGGGTACTTTCAAACAGGTAGTTACTCTTGCAGTAAAAAATGTGTGCACTGGGTTTAAGAGTTTGAGGATTTGTAAACTAGTTGTTGAATAATAACCATGCATTCCACCAGTCCCATAATTTCTATAAAGTAAACCACTTCTTCAAACCTTATGCACTTCTTTTGCACAAATGAAAACTTTAATTGGCTTGTAGCTACTCAGGATATTCTCAAGTGGGTATACCAAACATATCTGGTAGCTTGTAGATGGTGGATTTTTGCTAAGATGTTATAACACAGCGATATTGATTAATGTGCTTCAGGAGACTTAAAATAAGACCACAATCTTCCCTTTGAATGCTCAACTAAGAGATATACAGGTAATCGGCAGTGCAGCAAGGAGGAGGAAGCTGCCTCTATGGACTATTGGGCGTTTTCATACTTGGCCTGAATATTTAATTTCCTACTCAGAACCAATTCTCTGCATGTTTAGGGAAATGACTTGCAAATACAGGCTTGCTTTCAGTTTTGTGCACGCATGTTTGCAAAATGGAAAGCTTAATTTTTATTTATTTATTTTTTAATTACTCTTGGTATCAACAATGCAGCTGTGAAAAATAGGGCTTTTTGGATGCTTGGCATGTTATCTTGGAGGAAGCCTGGAAATTAGTTACTTTTTCTTTCAAGATGTTTTTAACTATAATGGCATACATTTTACTGCGAGCACTCATACTACAAAGTCCTTGCTCCAGCTCCACGAAAGCCTGGTTTTATAAATCAGTAAGGCATTTGGTCTCCTCCAGTGACCATATTAACCCCTTTCCAATCATCGAGGGCGAAACCAGAACTAACTCTGTAAGTTGACAAAATCACCTGAATTAAGACAGGATAGCGTCCCCACCTTAAGTTTCAGCACCAGGATTCAGAACTGAGACCAAGACTGATTTCAGGAGAACCAGGGATTGGGTCTTTCTATCACTCCCATCCTCAAATACATTATTCACTCTTCAAAAAAATGTATGAAAACTTTCTGAGCCATATGGGGAAAATCCTAGCATTAGGACAATCTTATTTGTTATGACCACTCAAAACAAACAGTACAATAATGGGTAGGTATGCTTATTTATCCTGGTTTATACTACATACAGTACTGTGTACTCATCTGCTAATCAACTTACAACGTTGAACGACTGAAGAATGCATTTCGACAAGGTTTGGTCATACCAATCTAGTCTGGTCTAGACACTGCTTAGAGGCCCTGCCATTGGAATTGCTTACTCATCACTGTTTTACTTCAAGCATTTGTCATGATAGAGCTAGGTCACGGTATTTCTGGATGCCAAATTCTCTGATTTGAGCTTACACTAAGTTATCATTACCACAAGAGGAGCACTTGTAGGTTGTGCTTATCTGTAGCTCTATTTTCTGGCCTGTAGAATATGATTGTCTGAGTTTTTGAAGAGATGTGGTTTAAGTTAAAAGGCTGTCACAGACAGATCTTTGCAGTTGAGCGTTGCATCTCTCTGTTTCTGGGGTTGTTTGTCTCTATTAACGGATCATCAAGGCTGAGAGAAAAAAAGGGGGATGGAAGGAGGCTTAAAACCTGGGAAAAACTGATTAAAACAGTCTGACGAGGACCATCTGTGGAATGGTATTTTAATGAATACCTTTCATTCGAGGTTGTCGCATTCGAAAGGCAAGTAGCTGCCGAAACCTCATTAATAACATCCCAGCTGAAACCCAGAGAGCAAGAAAGAAAAACAAAATCTAATATCATATTTCTTAAGCAAATATCATGCAAGGTAAGAAGACTTTGTTTGGAGCAGGAGTTTTTTTTTTTTTTTTTTTTATCTTCAAGAGCAACAGAATGGAATCATTACCTAGGAAAGACCTGGGACTTTCTGAGATGGCACATGATGAGATACAAGGGGGAAAACCCTAAGGAGCATTAAAGCAAGGCTGGACCATGGATCAAAAAGAGATAGTAGTCAGTACAATATTTTTGCAGAATGTGCATGTCCTGTGTTGGCTCCTGAATAGAACCAGAGGCAAATGTCTGAATACAAATACATTTTACAGCAAGTTTAAAATAATGTAATTACTACCTGTTGCGGTGGTAATGGTAGAGCCACAAACTGCTCACACCCAATTAACCAAGGAGCTCTTTCCCCACATTTGAAGAAGAAAACACCAAATTACAAACACCAGATCCACATTATAACATCACACTCCTTTTCTCTCGAAGAAATCTTTGGGGGATTGTGCTTAAGAGCACAACATCTTTATCTAATGTACATTGTGGATTTGTCTAGACAGTATCTGCCTAGTATCTCTATAGGTAACGTAAATGAAATGATGCAGATCTAAGCATCAGCTGTGAGAACCAAAAAAAAACTCCACTCAAAATGATATCTTCTGCTGTTTTATAGTCGTAGGCAAATGGATAGATGCAATCTAGGCCATTTTTTTCTTCAGTTGGATTGAAAAGGAGCAGTACTTACTTTGTTAAGGACCTATGCCAAAACGACTAAGTTTTTATAGATGTTTCTTTTGCATGGTCCTTGCACTTAGTTTTGAGAAGATTCCTTGTCCAGACAGATACTACCACACAGCAAAATATGCATTTGGAAAACATATGACAGCAAAGACAGATGGAATATAATTTGTGTGCTTCTGGGGATTTTAATGGATGAACCTCAGCACATGGATTCCTTTCAGGGGTCAGATCTGACGGTCCAGCATATGGAAAGAAGATTGCAGGACCACCTCTAGAGAGGGAAAGGCAGAGAATTGACATTAGACAACTTCTACTGAGTTGAAGAGGAAGAGGTGATAATTATTTACTTGCATTACATATTATATATATATATAAACAATCCCCAGACTTAGAATTCTACAACTAGTTTTATTAATGGTTAATGATTTGGTATTTAAAAAAAACAAAACAAGAGTATGTTTTTTTCTGTAAAGTATTTGTGCTGCATTTTTAATAATTGCATAGAAGTGAACATTAGCTGGACTACAGCAGCACTACATCAGCAGGACAAATTTAGCTTCTGGTGGAACTTAGCGCCAGCCCAACAGTCTTGATGTGCCAAATGCCATTTTAAGAAAAAGGAAAAAGGAAAAGGTAGTAATGCTGAAATGATCACAGAGTTAATGGAATTTTATTAGACCTACTTTATTGTATTGGGTAAAATGACCTGATTTCTTTTCCAGTCTCAAACCTTTAGTTTCTAACATCCATTTGGACAAAGACTTAAAATTTGTAAACCTTGACAGCAGAGGTGTTCAGTGGGAAATAAAGTTAAATAAAAAGTTCAAAAGTTGGCTAATGTAAATACAATGAGTGGGTGTGTAGATGCAGTACAATTAAGTGAACATGCTAAATAGTAGCAACAACCAAAGAAACACCACCAAATCCTTCCTAAATGACTGAAACTGATTCAGAACCCCATTACAGTATTTGCAGATTTGCCTGAGATATTTGAAGTAAATGGTAGCAAATTATAGATTAATAGAAAATCTGCTTGCTATAGAAAGTAACTGGGTATAAACCACTCACTTGAAAATATAGTCAAAGTTTGGTACCATAACATCTATCAATTTTGAGACACCCTCTGGGTACATATTTGTTGTTGTGCCTAGCTGAGGCCAGGTTTGAACTGGAATGCCATAGTACTGTTTAGAACCCCCTTCACCTCATTTCTCCATGTAAAATAAAATTTAATTATGCAGATTTAATTAAAGAAATGGTAACGAATATTTTTACAACATGCTGCAAAAGGATTAAAGATACAATTTAAATCCTCAGCAGCAATCTCATTTCCCCTCTCATCTATTCCAACCACACACCATTCAGCATCACCAGTTTACTAATCAACGGCCTGATCAGACCACCCTCAGTTCATGTTCACATCTGAATAGACCTTTGGAACACTAATCATATCATTGCATTAAACCCCTATAAAACTGCTGGAATCCAATATAAAGTCTTTTTTCCTTGCGTTTTGTGTCAGTAATTTAAGCATTAATCGCTGTCACCACATTCTCACCTTTGCTATACTGAGGTGTTTTGTGTGCATTAAACAGGTGGATGACAACTCCTGAATATCTCTTTTATTCTAAGCATTCCTCAGTGGGGAAACCACATGTTAGGAAAAAATTAAGGTAACATTTAATAATACAATGTACATGTTCGACCATGTTTTGCTGTTGTTTGAGGCCCCGGGCTATGAAAGAAGACATGCACATAGTTTATGTCGAGAGAACCTTCTTGACAGTAATAGCTTGGTGATGACAGAATGCATGGTGTGGAACATTGCGAGTTCACACAAAGTCAGATTTAAACCATATTTTCTCCCGGTTTTGCTCATCGTCGATGATCAATTTTCCAGGAAGTGGAAGTGGGAAACATGAATGAAAGCAATGATTGTTGTGAATGTGTAGAAACATTTCTGTCACAGGTTGGGAAATTGAGCAAGGATTATGAAGTAGATTGTGGCTTAATTAGTTGATGATTTAAAAAGGCAATGAAAATCAGAATTTTATTTAAACCATGCTGTTTTATGCAAGGATAACAATTTTGAGATGCAGCTGGGACAAGACTTACATGATGTTTCTTCCAAGCTACAAATTGGGAAAATTACTTCACGAATAAATCATGCTTTCTTCAACCAACATGGCGGCATCAGGGGTAGCTCAGTGCTTAAGGCATTGGACTTTGGTTCGGAAGGTCCCAAGTTCACCCCTACAGTATACCTGACAAGTTACCACTGTTGGACCTTTGAACAAGGCCCTCAACTGCTGAGATGTAGCTGCCACAAGTTCTTTGAGAAGAGTTCTTATACCCAGCAATGGTTGGATCTGAAATTTCAAAAATCAATGGCTCTTCTTGAAGTTTTCCAAGTTGTACCACACAAAATTTGATATACAGTGATCATCCACTCAATGATGAGGCCACTGCATTGCGTGACCAGAAAATATACCAGGATGGACAGATCTCTGCTTGAACAAAGAAAATTTGTACGCTATTAAATCTTGCTGCAGCTTCTTGCAGATATCTGTGTTTTAATGTTTCTTCACCCGGCGCCAAGAAAATATCTTTCTAAATAAACTTCAGCACTGCCAGCAGCGACTCATCCCCTCTGTTCCACAAAGTGTGTCAGCGTGTTGAGACCCGAGAGAGTGTTTTACATGTGTCATCGACGGAGTGACAGGAAAATTGGACCTACAGTATAGAGCTATTATTTCACCTATTAAATCAAACTGTACTCCAGAATAGAATTAGACACTACAATTTGTTGTATTTGGGATGACTCTGTTTATCATCCATGGTAATCTGACAAAATACTGTCTCAAATAAACATACCGCTAGCCAAGTCTCCCCCTCAACAATGTTTTTTTAACCACTAATAAATGAGTATTCTATTCGAGACATAGCAAATCACTAAATGCTTCAATATGAAAGATACAGTTTCAACGAGAAAGAAAAATCTGTACCCCACCCCCACACACTCTGAGTTAAGCCCCTTTCATACATACAGGAGTCTGATGAAAAATCTCGCCGAGAGCGATTTGGCAAGAACATTGGCGTACTCCTGGAAACTTTCTGGAACTTCTGGGTTCTTTTCGAGCTCTCTTCAAACTCCACAAGCCTCCTTCAAACTTAGTAAAAAGCTGGAGAATTGTTGGATTCTTTCTCTAGACTTTGCGAGAAAAATGTGTGCTCTCCCGGCATGCATAGAGGCACTCCCCCAGGTCATGGGGCTCTCCGGGTTCTCAACGATCTCGAAGGTAAAGTTATTTTGGTGAGAGGGAGTTCTGGTGAGATTGAGGAGAAGGAGGAAAGCGCATGCGGGCGCACATGCAGAACTAGTGTCTTTATTTTGTTGCTCCCTCATGACGTTCATGAAGCCCTTCTCAGATTTGCGGGCCACTCACAAAGCACTCCCCATTCCCGCTGTTTCCAAAATCACAAGTTATTCCTCGTTCTCACCATACTGTACACTCATGTACGCTTGAGTGACCCCTTGTTCCCGTCAAAGCTCTCCTCAAAGCCATATGTGCATGACGTAACATCTTTTCTAGGTCACCGAATGACTATATATATTTTTTTTAGCCAAAATGAACTTTGAGATTTCTCGTCAGACTCCTTTATGTATGTATGAAATCGGAAGAGCAATTCAAGCTTCTGGATGTTTTAGACCCCCCGTTGGATGTTACTCTTTACCTAATGGAGGCTGTGTGACCTTTGTATCCTAACATCCTGCTTAATTTGTGATCAGAGTAAAAAAAGAAATTCACGGTCCCTCCCATTGTGTCTCAAGAGTTTTCTTTAGAACTGAGGCCAGATCTGAGGAATGCTACTCATACAGTACCAAACTCCCAAACTCAGCTGTCACACCGAGCAGCTGTTTAATCAGGAAAAAACCTGCAGTTATGATCTCATTATATTAGCCAGCCTCAAAAATCTCAGCGTTAAAATTAAACACTGCATGTGTCAGTTAGGGGTATGGGAATGATTACTTGACGTTAAACTGCATGCAGTATGGTATTATTTCACATATCTTTCAAATTCGAAATCAAGTCTAAGAATCGAAATTGCATATGAAGATTCATTCAAATGACAATAGCATGTGCTCATAAGGTACTTCTTACAAATGCTTTGATTGGTCATCATGACATTGCTTGCTCAGTCAGTTCTGTTAAGTTAAGCTTTAATCATACAGTATTGGCTCTGTTTCAAAGCAGTGCCTGAGTACAGTATATGAAGTGCAGAAAGAAAAGCATGAGGTCATCATACCACACAAAAGATGTGACTTCAATGCAGATGTGCTTCAGACACATCTGCTCTTGGGTGGACAGAGATGACCTCCTTTGCATTTGTCCTGTTCTGTTTCTAAAAAGGATGTAGTGTACAGTATCCTTCCCTCACTCACTCATACACACACACACACACCCACACTCGTTAACTGCAATTTCGTCTGCTTTTCTCTGTTTATCCAGCATGCTTTCCGTGTGAAATCAATTAAATATTTCGTGCTGCTTCAGCATATGTGGGTCAATGACTTTCCCAATGAATCGAACCAGCTGCTCAAAAAGGAACAGTTGATATTAGACTAAAACAGTTCCAAATTTACTTTCAGCAACTGTTGCTGTCCCTGAAGCGATGACACCATTCCTCTAGTGATGTTTTTTTTTCCAGAGAAATTCAAAGTGAACATTAGAGCACTGAAACAGCTGCATGATCTGTGCCGGAAAAAAACAAACACTGAATGCACCCGTGGATAAACCTGAGGAACTCTGTCCCCTTCATACACTTATTTCCCACGTGTCAAATCAAAGCTGTTTAGCTTTTCTGTAACCATTATTACCAAAACAATGAATATTTTTCAGTAGTGAAGAAGTACAGAATTCATCTCATTGTTTCATCGTCTATACCGCGTGATTCTGTATACATCCAGTTTATCCAGGAGACTTAGGGCACAAGGGTACACCTTGGACGGGGTGCCAATCCATCACAAGGAACACGCACACACTATTTCACACACTATGAGCAATTTTTGGGACACCAATTAGCCTAATCTGCATGGGGAGAACATGCAAACTCCATGCACACAGAGACGGGAATCATACCTGGACCCTGGAGGTGCAATGCGACAGTGCTAACCACTAAGCCACCATTCCAACAGTACAGAATTCCTCTTTTTTATAGTTGCAACAAAAAAAGTTACAGGATATGGACGTTTTTTAGAATTAATGATGGATGGAGAATGTGATGTCTTCAGCAGTATCAGGGAGGATTAGTAGTAGTGTTAGCAGTGTCGAGCACTTTGAGCTGATCGGACATGTGGGATTGGATATTTATGTAACATTTGCAGCTGGACAAACACTTCTTGCCACAACCCAATTCAATTTCACAGACTATAAAACAGACCTAATCCATTCTAAAATAATCTCAGACTAGCAAACTACTTTCAGACAGCTTTCTCACCCTTCTGCCTGCACAGGAGAGCGGCCTACTGAAGTGCTCCACATAGCGGTGACTAGGGATTACTTTGACTCACTAGTCATTTCAAACCCTATACTGAAGTCCTAGAAGCAAAGAAACAGCACATAAACTTTTTGTCAGCAATTATTCTGAGTGCACGCACATGATAACAGGCCTTTTTGATCTCATCACACCTCGAGCTTTTAAGTGCCCTAATACGAGCTGCAAACCTGTCATTAACAGCAAGCGTCTTTTGTTGAGAGTGAGGCTCTTGTTGACCCAGAGCTCTTCATCCATCGCTCTCTTTTGTGGTCTACATGAGGTTGGTTAATGGAAATGTGCATGTGTGTGTCATTAGTTCCTTTAATCACATCAGACTCGTGTCCCAATTACAAGGTGGAAGCCGACATACAGTAAGAAAAAAGTGGCCTGTCTACAGGTGATATTTAGAAGGACAAAGAGCTTGTTTCTGCTTGAAACTTGGAACAAACTAAAGAACAGGATTGAAGAGATGAATATGTTTGTTAAACACTTTTATCTCAACAACTTACAATTTAGGACAAGATATAACTTATACACAGATCACACATAACATTACAAAGAAAAACATTTTGCCAAATATTGTGTAGGTTCTCCTTGTGCCACTGGGGGCTGCACAAGACCTCCAAGGTGCGCTGAGATTTCTGGCACCAGGATGTTTGGGTGCTGTGGGTTGTGTGGTTGACCAGTGCATCCCATGATCAATCTGGGGTGTTTGGAGGACTAGGGCTCTTTTTTAAGTTTGGACACACTGACAGCATCCGGAATATGCAATTATCATATTTGAACAATTGATAATGAGATGTTTCTGCTACGTCTGCTCTGTAAAACCTTCATAATCACTCTAATCTGATGTGCTGTTTGTTAATTGGTGATTTCTGAGGCTGGAAAACTCTAAATGAACTTCTCCTCTGCAGGGTGGCCATGTTATCCACACAAAGTCGCTGTCCTGTCTCACCAAAGTCCATGGTCAAGAGAAGCTGCTAGATGCACCCTTAAGGAGTACCACCAAATGTGGGAACTCCTCATGTAACAGGAGGCCAAGTGTGCCTGCTGATGTGTCAAAAAAATTTGTCTAAATGTCATCAGGATTCAATAAAGCAGTGGGCAGCTATGTCAACACAGCTATCCAGAATTTCACTGCAATCAAAGGGGCTGGAAAAAGTTGTCCTTTTAGAAAGGGATTACACAAAATAGACCAACCTCTACTGTGTTTTTTCATGAATTAGAGTGAATGAAAATCTTTAAAAGACTCAAGAGACATATTTGCGGTCCGGCAAGAGTGGTAGAGAAAGATCTTGCCAGAACATTCTGACCTTCTTTCAAGGTTTTCTTAAAACTGCAAATCTGTACAAGCCATATTGGATTTGAAGAAGGTCAGCTCGTCCTTGATGAGTCTAATGAAAGAAGATGATGTTATCATTCACCACCTTCCAGTTCAGAGCGAATGAGAGCTGGCGTTTGGGTTTATACAACATTTTATTGTTAGTCTTTCGGTTGCTCCTGTCAAGGGGTCGCCGCAACAGACCTTCTGCTCCGTACACACAAGCTTGGCACAGGTTTTACGCCGGACGCCCTCCCATTTTATCCAGACTTGGGACTGGCACTGCATCCAGTGGCTGGGGTTTGGGTGATGACTGTGAATCTACCACTGAGCCACCAGTGCCCTTTGAGTTTACACAACATGTAAGGAAGTACAGTATATTGTCTCACTGATTATTTCTAACAAGTAAAACACCTTCACGACATGCTGTGCATAATGTCAGGGCTAGTTAATAATAATATGTCAGAATATTAGACATAGACACATACTGTATGTCATACAGTGTGAATGTCATCTCAATGAAATGTTTAAACAGTTTTGCAATTTGCAATGCATTTTTGTGGTGTTTCATGTAAAGAAGACTATAGAAAGGTTTCATCATACAACCTTAGAACCATGGCTCTCAGCATCGAAACATCTGTGTCACATAAGCAGCCAATCCCAACCCAACATTATACAGTAAGTTATCATATCTGTTAAGTGGTGGTGGTGGCCGAGTGTGTTAAGGCTCTGAGTTACTGTATAGAAAGTCGGCGGTTTGAACCTAAGCTCCACCAGATTGCCATTGTTGGACCCTTTAGCAAGGCCCTTAACCTGGTTTGCCCCATTATTTGGCTGAGCCCAGCCTACTCACGAAAAGCAGGGATATGAGAAGAATAATGAACTTCACTGTGTAGTAATACAACTTAACGTAATAGTGTTCGAAATAAATGGAATTTCTTTAAAACATATTCCATGGACAGGAATTTAATAAAATAATATATAAATGAAATAATATTATCGTGCCTAAATTTACCTTTGAACATTTTTTTTTGTCTGTAGTAAGAGGAAACAGTGATTTATATTTTTTTCCTAATGAAAATGTCCTCGGGCGTAAAAAGATTGTGAAACCTTAAACATTTTCTTATCATAAAAAAGCCATTAAGTTACTAACAGACTGTCACAGTTGTTTAAACAGCTCTAAACGCAATTAAAATCGGACATTTAACTTCAGAGGAGTGCATCTTGCATTTGGGGACACAGTTGGTGTAAAAACAGACTCTTGCATCACGTTCATTGACAGGCTCATTCATCCAGACCAGCAGGGGATTCGAAAATTACCACAAAGAAGAGAAATGAATAAATCAAGGCGAAACACTCCAGCATGAAAATACTGCTTTATTCAAAAGGAACAGAATTAAGCAAAGGGCTGAGGAGAAAATGTATTCAAATAAAAAACTACTTCTGTTAAACATGCACAAATAATAAGTAATAAAATAAATGATTTCATAATCCGATGAAATTCTATTAGGCGGCACGGCGGCATAGTGGTTAGCACAGTCTCCTTACACATCGGGTTTCGGTTCCTGCCTCGGGTCTGTGTGCATGGAGTTTGCATGTTCTCCCCGTGTTTGGTGGGTTTCCTCCGGGTACTGTGGTTTCCTCACACAGTCCAAAGACATGCAGATTAATTAGGCTAATTGGTGTTTGTAGTGTTAATACCTGTAGTGTGTGTGTGTGTGTGTGTGTGTGCCCTGCGATGGATTGGCACCCCATTCAAGGGTGTACCCCGCCTCATGCCAAGTCTCCTGGGATAGGCTCCAGGCCCCTGTGACCCTGTATACAGGATAAAGCAGTATAGACAATGAGTGACTGAGAAATTCTGTTCTTTTCATGTAAAAAAGTTATTTAATTCCTTACCTAAAATTGTTGGATGATTTTCCTTATACAGGAACTATGCCATTGTGGCTGAAAATGCATGACTAATACAGTGGCCAAAAGTATTAAGGAAACATAAGCCATGTATTATAGTTCCCCCTGTGCACAAGACCGGTGATGTTACTGATTAGTTCTCGACTATCTAGCTAAAGAGTTCTACTAATTGGAATCAGCTGGTTTGGTTTAATGGATGGAACAAATATGTGGCAGGACTTTTACTTTCTGAAGACAGGGCGTCCACCTCTGCACAAAAATGCCCAAAAATAATTCTCATGAACATTACAGAAGAATAAAGTAATTTTCAAGTGAATTATTATGAAACAGTTTTGGCAATTTTTTTATTTTTTGGCTTTTTCTGTCCATGATCTTCAGGAAGCAATCAAGTAAGCATGGAGTGAGCGAGTGACACCCGATGACTCGGTGCCCAGTAGTATTCAGCTGTTTTTTGGAAGAATAAATGACTTCATACTAAATATAGATTTTTGTATAGCAATTTTACTACATAAAATAACAAAATATTCTTATTATCTTGATTTTAATTGTTAAAAAAAAAAAGAGTATCATTAAAACAAGGAATTTCACTTTTGGCCTAATACTTTTGGCTAGCCCTATAGTTTGCCGATAATCAAGAAGTAAATTATCCTTTAATAAGCAATAGTCGCCATCAACTAGATTTTGTCATGCTGCCTAGCCAGTTATATATTAGCTACTGGAATCGATGCACGTCCAACCTGGCATAAGAAAAAAGAACAACTAAAATATTTTTTATAAAAAAGACTCAATCATTGAACTTTCTTCAAATTATGCTTTTACAAATTAGATGGAGCATAGACCTTTATGGGAGGCAAAGAACAAACCTTGTGGGTCTTACTATATTCTATATTCTCTAACTACATTGTGTAGCATGAGAAGGTCACGACAGATGACATACTGGCACTGATTGTCCAGTATATACACGACCGCTCAAAAGTTTGGGATCACTTTATAACTCAATGGTCTTTCCTGATTTCTTTCTACACTGTAAAACAATACTGAAGGCATTTATCCAAAACGAACAATAATCTCCTTTGAACAATTGATAGATTAACCTGACCAGAAATGACTTATTTTTGATTCGCAGATTTACTTACAGGTATAGGAAATCAGTTATCTGGTTTTTCTCATCTAGTTTTGAGGAGACGTATAACTGTGTGTCATCAGTATAAAGATTGAAGTAGTGTATGTGTCTGTGTTTTGAGAAATTGAGTTTTTAAGTTGCTTTTGAGGATTTTGGATGTTTGCGAATATGTTGTGATGATGATGGGGATGATATCTTTGTGATCCGGCACATATGATTTAAATTATTTTTGTAAATCTCGGAGTGTATTTGTTTTAATGGATCTGATTAATCTCCTAGAATATCCTCATACTCTAAGAGCTTTGAACAATATCTGAATGGCCTCGTGTACATGTTGTTCGAATGAGCAAATTCTAAAAAAGTGGATAATTTGAGATAAATCTTTGAAGGTATGTTTAGGATGAAAAATGCTTTTACAAAGTAATGAATGTTAGTCTGTGGGTTTGAAAAGGACCTTTTGTATGTAGTGTTTTTGCAATACTTATTGTGGGAATAGTGAAAACCGTAGTGTCTAAAAAATTTATAGTTTGAAGGTGAACCATAGCTTTAAACTAGGTACATAAACAAGCTTCAGTTAGTCCAGAATGCAGCGAGAGTCCTCACTAGTACCAGAAGATATGAGCACATCACACCTGTCTTATCCACACTGCATTGGCTCCCTGTGAAATTCCGCATTGATTTTAAAATACTACTATTGACGTATAAAGCATTAAATGGCCTCGCGCCGCAGAATTGGAGTGAACTGCTTGTGTCTTACAATCCGCCCTAACCCTAATTCCTAACCCCTTCCCGATTCCCAACCCCTAAACTTAACCTCCATCCCTTATCCGATTCCCCAATCCTAATCGTTATCCTACCCTAACCCATTCCAAAATCCCAATTCCTAATTTTAATCCTATTCCCAAACCCCAACTCTAACCATAACCCTAATTTCTAACCTTTATTCCTTACCCATGTTCTAATTTTAACCCTAACCTATTTGAACCCTATTCAGAAATTCAAAACCCCTCCTTCCCCTTCCCCCCTAAACACAGATAAAGTGAAATTGAAGTGATATTTTTCTTTAAAAAAAAAAAAAAAAAAAAAAATTAGCAGTATCTTTTGGATCCCCAACCTTCATCCCTCATTCTAACCTTATCTTTTATCCTAACCATAACCTCAATCTTCATCCCTGACACCAAATCTAGCTTTTCGGGGGCTAATTTTCTACACATGGCCAAAGTTTTATAAAAATTGGATCCAAATTTTACTACACTAAAAGTCATATTATCATTGGTCATAAATAAAAAGGACCAGATTTTTGAGACTACATGTAAAAAACAGCTTCAGGAACTGTGCAGCCGCAACAGCGTTTTCCAATGCCACAATCTGCTACCTCTATATTAAACCTTAACTCTTACAATTTAATTAACGGGGTGTAGATTTTTTTTTTCTTTTCATTTTTTAAAATTAAATACGATATCTAATAAATATCTAAAAATACTCAATTGTTTTTTATTTTGAGGCCTGACAACTATCCTTATACTGGAGGATGTATGGATGATGTCTATCAGAATGTTGCTTTTTCTTCTTACAAGACTTTATTTAATTAAAAATAATAAAGATGGACTTTTCAACTGATCAAGTGAGATGGACTATCACCGAAGCCTGACCAACTACACAAGGACTGGGAATCATAAAAGGAAGATTAACTCTTTTTATTTGGTTCAGAGCTCTGCTTTTCTTGTTTTCTTTGTTTATTCCTTTGTATTTTCTGTTCTTTGATTTTTTTCTCTAGTAGTTTCTCTTCTTTATCCTTGCTTTTGTTCTTTTTTATCTCCTTACTTCCCCCCTCCTCTAAGCCTGCCGGAACTGATTGAAGTTAACTGCTACCAAGATCTTTGATGAATCTTCAGCAAGCAGGTTAGTGGCTCCCCCCCCCCCTTTCCCCCTTTTCTTTCTTGATCACATTGAGAAGTTGATATGGTGGAACTACGCAACAGATTTACTGTCTTAAGTGAGCATTCAGAGTTAGACAATGGGGAACAAATACTGCCTCTTTTATCGTCAGATACACAATGTAGATTTAATAAAAAAACTCACTAAAACCATACAGATATTTTGGAAAACTCAGGACATACAGGAAATTTTCCAATTGGGATGAGTAGGCAAGTGAATAAACTCAATTTATAAAACTAAAATTAAGCAAAATACACTGAATTGGATGAGGAATAATATGCACATTTTACTGGAACATTATACACAAGTCACTATAGACCTGGAGTATATACTGTAGACGAATTCAGTGAGCTGGACAGTAGCAATGATGTGGGATAAGGGCCAGATATAAACAAAAATTTAAAGACAGAACGTTGAAAACCTTTAAGGAGATTATCCTTAAAAAACAAGCCACTTTTTTGAATGGCTCTGGACCATTATCATATGCTGCCGTCCTCAAACAGACTAACTCAAGGCAAGGACCGACACATAATTTAGAACCAAAACGTTGATGTTACAATGATTGAAAAATCATATGTCACATACCCTAGAAACTTACTCAATCAAGTTCCTCTGAAGGTACAGCCTGTGAACATCAACAAAAGAAAGATCATTACCCAAGCACAGGTACATCACAAAGAGGTGAGTCCTATAGGGATAAAACAAATTGCGGATAAGAAAACTCAGAATAAGGACATAACACATATTTCTCTTTTTATTCCACGTTGGAGGAGAGAAGGGCTTAACTCACCTCTGAGTGCCAATGGGGGCGGGGGTGAGGATGACTGGGAGGATAAAAGAGACATCTCTTACTAATACCTGATCTGAACCCGTCTCTCCGGAATCTCGAATGGCTCTGCAGTTGTAGTGGTCGTCTTTTGACTCCTCCGACGTGGACATGATAGATGAAATTTAATTTCCGGTAAGACCATCTAGGCACACAATCACGGAAAGAAAGGGAGCGGACTGGCACATTAAAATACACAAACCAATAGTTTTTATCGGGGATTCAAACCTTTCGCGGATCCCTAAAATTCAAAATGGCAATATACAAGTGGATAGCTTCCCAGGAGCCTACTTTTTACAGTTTCTAAAATTTTACAAAAATTGCAGTCACATCCACATATTCAGAAAGTGGTTTTATCAGTGGGCATTAATAATAGAACACAACATCCACATAAAAAAAGCAATAAAACAATTACAAGCCCTTCGGAGGGCAGCTCGGGAGGTTTTCCCTAACGCAAGCATATATACGCCAATTATTCAACTTTCAGATATTTTGTGTCCACAGGAGCAGCAAAATTTGGAGTTAATTAATAGATACATTGAGTCTCATGGGAGCTGAATAAACTCCTGTTTCCGGTGGAGAAAGACGGGATCCATTGGACAGCAGGTACGGCACAACGGATGTTTGATAGTTGGCGCGACCAGTTAAACTATTAAGGAAGGAGACTTCCTAGATCCTAGATTAACACACTGTAAAAAATCTCATGTGCTATCTACTTTAAAAAAATATGGTAACAAAATTGCACGTAAAAATATTAAGCAGTTTTTAAGGCTTGATTTTTTTGAGTGGATTTTACTTGAATAAATCATGTAAAAAATCCTAAATTATTTAGCCAGACACATATTATTTTTAAGTATTTACTGCTTGATTTTATCCCCTAGCAGAAT
>JAOTQY010000025.1:9882651-9894404 GCA_026413445.1 Dolichallabes microphthalmus | reverse complement strand
ATCTATATCTAATACTATACTGATACTAGATACTAATACAATATAGATGCTGAATTTTGGGTTTTCATTAGCTATAAGTCATAATCATCAAAATTTGTGTTTTTTTCTGTTAGAATCATGGGTAATGTTTCACTGTTTATTAAAATAAAAATACAAACTCTAATAGCTAATCTATACTGTATGGTGACCCTGTAGATAATTTAATGAATAAATATAGTGTTACATTTCATCAGCATGTAGAAAACATTCTGCTAGTTTCACTACTTTATATATCATGCCTAGGTTCACTTACATTTATTAAAAGATTATGTAATTTCCCACAATTAAAATAAGACAATTTAGAATTCCAGTGTAATGAAAATAAAGGGGAGATGGAAGATATACTTGTTTATCTAAAACCTGTACTGCCAAAACAACCCATTTAGAAGGACCATAGTTTTAATATATGTATATAGTCTTGCAAATGTCTTGAGCCACCCACTCAGCCTTTATTGGATTTTTTTTAATGTAGTTTTGAGGATAGTTTTAGTTCTCCACGCTTTCTAAAGGACTTTTTTGGCTCTTATTTTCAGTCAAGTTCTATATCTGCATTCTGTTCTGTAATTCAGTTTCAAAGGAATATTATTGTTAGTTATGCCACACAATGACCTATGAATCATTCAAGCAGTTAAAAAAAATTATAATCTAACTTAAGGCCATGAACCAGTGAGAACCAGGTGCAGATGAGGACAGATGATCAGGCCAGTGATTGGTATACTGGTGATGCTGAACGCTGAGTGGTTGGAACAGGTAAGAGGGGAAATGAGGTTGCCATTGCGGTTGTCATAGAAACAACCAATTTTTAAATTGCATCTTTAGGTACTTTGCAGCCTGCCACAATAAAACATTTGTACTCATTAATCAAATTTAATTTAACTGAATAAAAAAACTTTGGATAAACTTTTTTAACAGGTGATATATTGAGATGTGTCTGCTACTTATTATCTGTAAATCCTTCATAACTGCTCTAATCTGAGGTGCTGTTTGTTGATTGGTGATTTCTGACACTGGTAACTCTAAATGAACTTCTCTTCTGCCGCAGAAGTAAGATTTGGTCTTTCTTTCCTAGAATGGTCTTCATGAGAGACAGTTTCATCATGCTGCTTGATAGGAACATTTAATTAGAAGGTGTGTCCAAACGTTTGACTGGTACTGTGTATATATGCATTTCCTAGCGAAGAAGGAAGAAGGTTAAAAGCCTTGATGGCTTGAACGGATGAAATCAACAAACAACAAAACTCTCTACACAGATCAAATATAGAGGGTATTTGTGTGGTGGTAAGAAACCTGTTGTAGTGCCACATGCAGGTCAATGCAAACTGAGCACATAAGAGCACATAAGAATAGTCTTCATTCTACAGGGAACAATGTTAAGTGCTCAGACAGTCAAGTCAAGAAATCCAGGCTGAAATTCTAAATGTGAAATGATTGCTGAGTAATTCACTCTAATAACAGTTGTCGGATTAAGAAGGCTTAGTGTCCTGCAGCCAATGTAATAGCCTAGTGATGTGGATACCAAAGACATTTTTATACAGTTTAATTCTGTCCTGACCATCTGCTTCCATTCTTCCATTTGTTTATGTAGACCTCTTTTCATATAACTAGGCAAAATGTACCTTAATAGGGGGAAAAAAAACAATACCTAAAGAAACAGCAATATGTGATGAACAATTAATAAAATCTAGAATCTAGAAGGTATCAAACTTGCTTTGCAGCGTATTCTAAAACAGGCTCAATGGAGCAGTTACTAAAATGAATGATTGAATACACAAACGAATAAATAATTCATGTGGAGAGTGATTTGGACCATTAGGTTAACACTTTTATCCAAAACAGTTCTGAAGTAATGGCAGCATGGTTAAGTAACGGCAGTACTGTGGCCTTACACCTCAAGAGACGATGGTTCGACAGGGTCTGTGTGCATGGAGTTTGCATGTTGTCCCTGTGCTTGGTGGGAAAATATGTATAAATCAAAATTGTCAGATTGTTCCTGATAAGCAAGCCAAGGGTGACAGGGGCAAGGAAAAACTCCCTGGGATGGCAATAGGAAGAAACCTTAAGAAGAACCAGACTCAACAAGGAACCCATCCTCAGGCAGATAGTAGAAATTGTTTTGCAGTCATATTGTGTGTTAGGCCTTGTTCACACAGGTGTTAAAGTTTTGGATAAACGAACGCGCTCTGAATGTCCTAAGCGTTTATGTTGCGTGTTGTAGTGGCGCTCGATTGACTTCTACACTGGCGTTCGTTTGGCTCTGACTAACGCCAGCCTGCAGCCCAAATTGTAGTTTGTGTGTTTAACCTGTGGGGGCAGTGTGTCGGGAACTGGATATGGAAGCCCTTGTTGTTTTATTTGAGGTGCCTCCTATTAATATGGACCATGTTGCTATATTAGACATTAATCTTCTTGTTTTAAAAATTCTCGTAATAGGGCGATGTAGGGAGAGAAAAAAATCGCCGCCGCTACTGGGTTCACCCTCTGACTGCACAACGTCGGATTAAAGGACTTTTTTTTGTGATTTATCAAGAAATGCAAAAATTTTCGCGCAAGTTTTCCAATTACTGTCGGATGTCAGTTTCCACTTTTGATTGTCTGCTGCAGCTGGTGCAATGTTGGCTGGGCTGGATCAACTTCCTCCGACGTTTTATTTAGCTTTTTTTCTGCATTTCCGTATGTATAGCATGTAGGATCATGGGATATATCCGGTCCTCCGAAGCGTAAAATGAACACGAAGAAAAAACACTAGAAGCGTTTTCCTTGCGTTCGTTGGGATTTGAATGGCAAGAAAAAGCTGCATGCAATGTTTTTTTGATGCCGTATAAATGCGCAGCCGGCTCAGATAGACTTTAGGAAATTCCAGTTCTTAACTTTTGAGCGACTGCAGTCACAAGTCCTCAGCTGTTTGCATCAGTTGAGGACAGGAGCATCTTCATGTTAAAGTGGAACTATCCCCAGTCACCACATGCATACTAAGTAGACCACATGGTTAAGTTTAAGTTAAGCCTTTATTTGTCACATATACATTACAGCACAATGAAATTCCTTCTTGTATATCCAAGCGTAACTGGGTTCAGAGTGCAGGGTCAACCATGATACAGAGGAGCAGATAGGGTTAAGGGCCCAACAGTGGCGACCTGGTGGAGCTGGGGATCAAACCACTGATCTTCCCATCAGTAACACAGTCCCGTAAACCTCTGAGCCACCATTGCCCTCCTCCATACGATGAGATCTCCAACCAGAAGGGAGCCACCAGGACAGGTGCAGAGGGCAGAGGGATTTGTGTGTATGTGTAGGGGGGGTGGGCCGTAAAATGGATTGGTACGCCACCTTGTGCCAACAGTCTGCTGGGATAGGCTCCAGACCCCCGTGACCGTGTATGCGCTATTGAAGATGAATGAATGAATTTTAAAATAATCTAATACTCTGAGTGGTAGTGGTAGTTCAGGTGATTAAGGCTCTGAATTGCTCATTAACTCTAAGACCCTTAACCTTATGCCCTATACAAACCAGTCACTGCATGTAGTGCCAGTGCCAAGTCTAGTCATAAAATGGGAGAATTGACACAGGATCCAGTGTAAAACATGTTCCAGATCTTGCAAATTAAATAATCCGATGTATCGAAAGAAACAAAGCCCAAGAAAAAGAAATCAGCATACTGTCAGAGGAAACCATAGGAAACAAACATGGAGAGGACAAGCAAACTCCACACATACAGATTGGAATCAAGATTTAATCCCTCAACCTGTCACGAGGTGACAGTGCTGACCATTAAGCCACCGCGCTGCCTATGTACAGTAAGACTACAAATAACTAGGGGAAAAAAGGGAGATATGAGTGAATTATCATCGAATGAGACAGCAATAAACAAGTAGAAAACAAGACAAGGAAAATGTGATCGAAACCATTTTTTTGTTTCTATGGGTCATCCAAGACTCAAATGATCAAAGTCCATACTTGAAGTCAAACCATCAGTAGATTTACAAGGAGACAATGATAATACATAATCAAAACAAAAAAGGGTCCACGCCAAGAAATACTCTTTAAAACAAAATACAGCAACAAAATGCAGTTTAGCATCTACCAGAAGTGCAAATAGTCATACAATATTGGCATTGTGCAAATTATAAGCTGCAGGTCGAATACGTAGAGTTATGCACACACACACACACAGCTTTATATATAATTGTTGGAGGAACACCACGCTCACAGGCTACGAATCTTCTCCTTTTAGGCCAACTCCTCATTGTTGATGTGGCCTACTACCATAGTACTGTATGATCATGTTGGAGTTATAGACTCAGCACACATCCCTATGGAAATCCAGTGTTCATGATGAGCACAGAGGACATATGATTGCCCAGTTTACAGTTTACAGAATCCAGTCCAGAATCCATGGAAGGGGTGACACCCAGGCCCCAGAGCCTAGTGACCAGTGTAGTGGGTATACGTGTCTTAAAAGCAGAGCTAAAATTGATGCACAGAAGTCTTACATACTGTATGTGTTGTTGTTGTCCAGATGGGAGAGGGCTGAATGAAGTGCAGTTAGAACAGCATCCTCTGTCGACTTATTTGGATCATAGGCAAACTAGCTGGAACCCAACGTTGGTGGTAGACTTTGATGTGACTCATGACTGGTTTCTTAAAGCATTTCATAATAATGGGGGTCAGGGCAACTAGATGGAAGCTGTTTAAGCACGATGCTGTACACTGCTTAGGAACCGGTAAGACTGTAGATGTCTTCAGGTATGTGGGAACAGTAGCCTAATCCAATGGCAGGTTGAAGATATCAGTGAAAATCTGTGCCAGTCCTTACCGTGCATCTACTTTGCTTTATGCTGAGTACTTCTCTGTTGAGGAGAGTGAGAGAGGATGGTAAACAGGAGAGCTGTCAACATTATTGGAATGCTTCTTGCATCCTAGGCTGAAGCAAGCGTAGAAATAATTTGGCTCCTCCTGGAGGGAGGCAGTGTTGTTTGGAAGAGCCTGTGAGGCCGATTTATAACCAGTGATTGACTGGATGCCCTTTCACATGCGTCTGGGTCAGAAGTGTTCCTCGATGTGCAGTTTGTATGCATGTTTAGTTTTCTGGATGCCATTTTTCAGATTAGCCCTGGCTAGGCTGTAGGCCTCTGGACCAGCAGCTCTGAAGGCAGTGTTTCTTACTTTCAGAAGATATGCCTCAGAGTTCATCCATGGCTTCCCGATTGAGTTGATGTGATCCAGGACAGAAGACATATACGTGGCTGTGTCTGTGTCTTAGAACTGCTGTTGTAGTAAGGGGATTGCTCCCTCTGGCCATACTTTGGTTTCACATGTCTGATAAGTGGTAAGTACTTGGGTAGCGTGAACAAAGACAGATGATTAGACTGACCCAAGTGGGGGAGGGAAATGGCCTTGTATGCCTCCGCGATGTTTGTAGACACGGTCCAATGTTTTGTTCCTTCTGGTAGAGCAGGAAACGCTCATGTACAATTTTGGAAGAACAGTTCTAATATTGTAGTGAAATCTCCAACAGTAATAAAAGCTCCGTCTGGGTGTGCAGACTGTTGTTTGCTGATAGCTTTATGCAGTTCCTCCATAGCCAATTTAGCATTAGCATCTAGAGGAATGCAAGCTGCAGTCATAACAATCATAGTACATTCTCTGGGTAACTAAAAGGTTCTGCACTTAATCATCTAATAGCATAGCAGAGCAGTGACTTTCAGCTACAGTGGAGTCCGTGCACCATGATTTGTTACCTTAAATGCACAAACCTCCTCCTTTACTTTTAGTAGAGTCTGCTGCTGTTCTGTCTACCCTAAAGACACTGCAACCCTCTAGCCCAATGGCACTGCTAGGGATGTTGTTATTATGCCACGTTTCCGTACAAATCATGACATTTCAGTTCATAATCCATTTATGCGATGTTACCTGGAGTCACAGTTTGGCCATTTTGTTCACCAGAGACCATACATTTGCAAGGAAGATGCTTGGGGGCGATGGCCAAAGTGGGTTTAGCTTAAGTCTAGCTCTCTCTGCGCTTCGCGCCCCTACTTTTGCCTTATGGTCTTTGTGCCAGTGCCAGGTTCTCTCCATAGGAAGAGTTGGATCAGCTGCCCACAGTGTCATGGCGATTTCCAGAGGTTACAGTGCTTGTCAGCTACGTATATCAGATATATGCGAGGCTTTCCTGAGTGAATGAACTTGCAACCAGTGAAGTACAGTAATAACTAATAAATCGCAAAATCTGGTTGTACATGTGCTGCCATCTTGGTTGCTACTTATTAATAATAAGATTGCCTAAAAGTCACTGAACAAAGTTCACCTAGGTAATGTTGGCTTGAAGCGAAAGTAATCACCATCAGAAGCAAATAAACATCTTTCACATCCCACATCCTTCACTCTTCACGTGACATGCCTTTTATGACAGGCAAATTATACTGTATTTGCGTTTCATCTGACTGCTGATTTATCTAGGCAAAAAACTGTAGTTACTGTATTAGGGATCTTCAGTATCATTTAGCAAGAAAAAAGAAAAAGAAGACTATGACTGAACCATCATTTCTGGTACCTTTGCAGACCTCGAGCACTCTGAAGATAACTGCTGCTCACTAAAAAAAAATGACTGCAGTAAGAGAGGACATGAAGTTAGTTTGTATGAGAGAAGAGGATACAGAGGATAGGGGTAGATGAAGATCACTGGTGACCCCTGAAAGGGAACAGCTGAAAGACAAAGAAGACACGTTGTTTGAAGTGTGTGTGTGTGAGAGAGAGAGAGCGAGAGAGACAAAAGTAGAATTTAAAAGAGACAGTGAAGTGTGCATGTGTAAAAAAAAAAAAAAAAAGAGAGAATAAGAGACAGAGGGAAAGAGAAAGACAGAAGCTCGATGACAACTCCTCTCAGTATGATGCTTTAAAGCCCAATCCGACAAGACCCTTCTTCTTTTAAGCACCCTTTTTTACGCCCCCTACATAAAACACACTAATTGCACTGGGTCTCCGAACCTCCCAGTCTACTCGGAAAATTCACCCCTGCACATTATTTCTGAGGAGGCTGCGTTATGATGTAGTATTTCACACTATAGTACTCCCGACTGTCCTCCCTCTTATGTGGAACTTAAAGCAAAGCTCTATAATGCAAAGGTTCATGAGGCTTGCAAAAGGTATAAGGATTCTCATGCGCTTAGAACCGCTGATCACACACTTAAAAAAAAAAAACATAAAAAAAAACGATATACCATTACACCGATGTTAATTCTCTCTTTGTGCTTCCATGTGTATAGCACTTACCCTGCAAACCCAAGTGCTTTGAAGAAATCAAGGACACCCGAGCCAAGTCAATGCTGACTAATGACTGAATCTGCATTCCATCCTGCAGTCATTATAATTATATAAGAAGTAATTGAGACCGCTGGATGTTTAATATGATTAAGCATGTATGGCTGTGTATTAAAGAGGCCTCATCATCACAGTTCCAGTTTGTTAGCTAGACACGGAGCTGCGTGGGTGTGTAAATGGCTAATATTGCTGCTATTTAATCCACAGGGGTGCGACATCTTTTATTCTTTAAATCTCTGATTTTTTTTGCCTCCCATCTGCACAGATAAAAGTGCTCATTCTCTAGGAGAGCTTGTATGAATAGCAGTCAGCTGCTTCGTGTCTGATTTGCAGCATCGTCTACAACAATTGTAAAGCATATTACTTTGGTTCTTTCAGGCAAATAAATACACTCCTTTTCAACCCCGACAAGGTGTTCGTTGGCGACATCCAGTTAACAAAAATACCATCAAAGATTTTCTGCACAGGTACCTTTGTTAAAAAAATCAGGATCATTAAAAGTCTGTAAGAGATATGAATTTTCCATTCGGAATACATGCCTGTATATTCCTGCCATCCCAAATCACCTTTTTAAATATCACAATACTGTTTAATGCTTGATTCAGTTTAAATCCAAAAGTCAGAAGTTGCCTAATAATGTTGAGAAGATTTGACAAAGCAAACGAGTGGTTTAGATTATGATTATCGGTCAAAACACAGTATTAGTGCTGATTGATTTTTTTTAAATGTTATAGCTAATGCAGAAAATTCTGTTTGACATTTGACATTCCTGAAGTAGCAGCAATGATTTAAAATATTTATGCATATAAAAAATTTAAAAAAAGCATGGATGGGGCTCTAAGAATCATTAAGTATTGTAAGAAAAAAAATGGTTTTATACGAGCCTATCTGAATATCACTTTTTTCACCTAGGTGAGACATATTTAGCACCTATACCATGTTTTGGCTGTATATTCTCAAGATCTGGCTTAGGTTTTATACCAGATGCCCGTCATGTCACTTGGGACTAGCACTTTATGCAGTGGCTGGGATTGGACCATATGGGTTAAGGGTCTTGTCCAAAGACCTAGCAGGGATCAAACCCCTGACCCTCTGATCTGCATCCCAGAAACTTGTATTTGTTGAATACATACAGTATAATGAAACTTTCAGGTTGGCATGTCTGTTTATTGAAGATATTTGTGCACAACATTATTTGTGGGGGGAGATGTAAGAGAGTAATAAGACACATCGAGATGGGTCTGTTAGTCTGTTCGTTTGTGCGTAAATCACGTAAAAACTACTGGAGGATTTTTAAAGATGTTTTCGCAGGTGCATTTGGCTGAGCTCAAGGTAACATATAGGCTTTGTTTCATTGCAATCAGCCCAAGGGAAGAGAATATACGCTACTTTGAAATTAAATGGAAAACGTCCTTATGTTATTAAAAAAATCAACCTTGAAAAAATTATTAGTTAATCTCAAAATTCAACAGCTGGCACTGTACATTTTTTTATGCATGCTTATGAGTATGAAATTAAATTCGATGCGAATGGAGATGCAGGCACAGCTAGTTAATTTATATTTTTTGGAAGCGGTCTGCAATAGTAGTGCTTTGTAACCGGCAAATATAAAACTGTACATTTGCATTTACCACCATGGGAAAATGGTCCAATTGCAGATTTTGGTTACACATTAGCTACTCATACTGTGGTACATCATATTCAAGTCCTTTCTGCCAACTGCATTGTTTTTTTTTGTTTTTTTTGTAGTAGAAAGGAGTTAATGTTCAGTGGTAGAGAAGTAGGCATGAAAGACCTTTCACTTTATTAGATTTATTACATCCTTACATTAATCTTTGGGTCACCAATAAACAAAAACTGAAAAAAACAAAAAGATATTGAAAATCAGCTCATGCACACCAGGAAGCTGGATCTGTTGTATGTTTGTCATAGGCCTGTTTTTATCCCAAGGCCAGATTAAGCCCAGACAGAAAAGAAAGGCTGACACTGAAGATGAAATGTGGCGTTCCAGTTCCACCTGTCCATCTGGGCTCAGCTTGAAGAGCAGAAAAAGAAGTAATCTGTGTCTCCTCTCACTCATCTTCTTTTGCTGTGTTCTAAAGCTCTTCAGCATCCTTTATAGCACACGGCTTTTTGCCCTTGTACCATATAATTTTTTTCTGCCTCTCCATGATGCTTCTTTAAGCTTCCTTTTGAACCGACTTGTCTTCTTCCATTTCTTCGTTTTGACACGTTCATTCGTGATTCGCAACTTTTCATCTTCAGCCACATGATACCACTCGGTTTATTTCCTGTATACTCCACTCCATCATATTTATTTGCTCATATAATTTGGATTGCAGTTTAGCCGAAATCATGTTGCTGACTGCGCACCGCATGTGTTCGAGTAATGCTCTGCACTTTTGCTATATCGTTCGCCACTACTTTATTACTCCAACTAATCATATGTTTTTTTAGATTTAAAGCCAAAGTGGGTGTGGCACAACCTCACGGTTAAGCAGTATCAGCATGGTGTGTGCATTCTGACTCTGACGGCTGCTCAACCTCCCCAGCCTGTGCTATTTTCTACCCAGCTCGTGCTATTTCCAAAAATATAAACAAACTAATGGCTTAATTTAAAACACAGCAAGTTGGACTAGGCAGTTAATAAGAAATGCTTCATGCAGAGATGCATTCTTATCTTAATGAAGGTGATCTTTCTTTATCCTGTGAGCTAATTTATATAACTCTGCATAATATTCCACTTCTCACATACAATCATAATTATTGTTGGTCATCTACCAGCCAGCAGGAAGGACGATTGTCTTTGATGCCTGTCAATTGAAACTAATCTGGATGGGGTAACAGCTAACAGTGGGAACTGCTAGCAGGTCTGATCAGCAACAGAGGTGGCAGAAGTGTACAACCTCAATACTCAAATAAAAGTACTTGACTAAAGATGTACTACAGAGTTACTACTAGAAGTTATCAATAAACAGGAATTTAAACACAATTGACATTAACATGAATGACAAATTTAATTGATTGACATAAATGGAATAACATGAATGTACAGATCTAGTAGTGATTGATAGCGACAAGATTGAAACAATGCTGGGTAGAACTGTTAAACATAGCCATACTTTATAATTAATTTAGTAAAATTTTATTTGTATAGCGCTTTTAACAATTATCATTGTCGCAAAGCAGATTATAGTCTTTTTTTTTTTTTTTTTATAAAAAAATTGTTATTCATGTGACGCCAACCAAACGCAGAAGAGATCAAGTGGACGGGATCCGTTGCCCTGGTAACTGTCAATTAATTTTGTGGAACTAACCAATCTGCATTTTCAAACGGAATTGTTTTGTTGCTGTCCTTCCCACATGGGGTGGAGCTTACATCACGGTGTGGTGTGAGTGACAGATTTTGTAGCCATTAGGTTACAAAATCAATGCACTATTGTGCGATTGTCCGCTGAAAAGTAGCAAGTCTCTATTTAAAATGTAGGCAGTAAATGTACAGATTTTTCATTAACAACTGCAGTGAGTAGAAGTAAAAAGTCACATATGGGAAATATGGGGGAAAAACAGCAGGGATGAACAAACAGTGTAGTAGCTCCATTTATTTTTTTACTTCTTTATGGGAGTAGATTACACTTTGGCTGATGGTGGCATTCAGAATAGTATGATATAGTGATAGTCTATATGATGCCTGCATGCTATCATTACCTGTGAATGGGGTGTCTGGACACGCTGCTCCAACGTCTTGGCAGCCCTTACTTCTGCCTGTCGTATGAGCCATCGCTGTAGACGCTCTGCAGACTGATCTGGGATTTCAGTCGCTATGAGCTTGGCCTGATGTACCAGTTTTCACTGTAGACGATGCTGCCTACTGATGTAAGAAATGTTTATGTAAAAAGTTGATGATGATGATGCCGCCTACGGTCACATTCGATTCGGATGGCCAGTGACCAGCTCATAGTATGGCACGAAAGTGACGCTGCTTATGGTAACATTCAGTGAGGAATGCCCTTGATGTGACTACCTGTGCAAACACACAAACATAATTTCTTATATCTATATTTAATTCACCAAAAGGTATTTTATTGGGTTGAGGTCAATACTCTCTACAGGCCAGTCAAGTTCTGCCCCAGACCAAACTGGACCATGCTTTGTGCACTGGTACGCAGTCCTGTTGGAACTGGTATAAAGTTGTCTCGGAGTTGGGCTCGGCCCCTTACTTCCAGTGAAAGGATCTCTTAATGCTTCAGTATACCAAGACAAGTTCATGCTCCCAACTTTGTGGATATGGCCCCTTCCTGTTCCAACATGACTGCGCACCAGTGTGTGAATGGGTGTGTGAGTGTGTGTATGTGTGTGTGCCCTGCGATGGATTGGCACCCTGTCCAGGGTGTACC
>JAOTQY010000025.1:9662798-9675372 GCA_026413445.1 Dolichallabes microphthalmus | reverse complement strand
TACCGCGTTTTGTTTGTAAATTTATTCCCGCGCCGCAAAAAATCGTGTCGGGTCCCGCGGGAATGCAGACCTCTACTGTGGAGATGTGGTGGCTGTTAAATGGTAAGATGTTAAGATAAATTTTAATTGAAAGTCTAATAAAATTTAGGTTTATTTCTTTACTCATTCATTTATTAATACTGGTAAAATAATAATAATCATGATAACTTAGCAAATGATTTTTGTTATACTGTATGATGATTATTCATTTAAATTCTGTCTGCTAATTTTTCTATTCATTTATTTATTAAGTCATTGTTTTTCGTATTATTATTGTTTATTTGTTTCTTAATTTTGTGATTGAAAACATTTTTTATTTAGTATAGAACCATTTATTTTCTGGATTTATCCATGTATCATTGTCATTAAAAAAAAAAAAAATTCATTATTGTTTCTTTTTTCCTTGTTTACATTGTGAAGTGACTGACTGAACCCCCATAACAAACTCTGTGTTGTTTGGATGTACGTACTGCATGCGTGTAAACACCTTGATGATCATTTGTATTCTGGTCACTAATTAGAAAAGAGCCACGAGGATGACGACACAGTAAACAGTGCGATGAGAACAAAGGCCGACTTTTTGCTTTTCGGAGCCGGCGCAGCGTGTCGTGGCGATGTTGCCAAGACCAAAAGACTTTACTCATCGGATGTGGAGGCTCTGTCGTGGGATTTTGCCATAAGCAGATTGACTGACATTGGGAGGCTGATACACCTGGACACAAGCAAGGAGGAGGAAAAAAAGATGATGTGAAGCCTCTCTTGTGTTGTAGCAGGAAGCTAATCCTAAGTACATGGCTTCCAGACTGAGACTCATAAATTAGTCTGGTTCAATCTTATGAATCAATTGTGTTGCACTCCCGTACTAATTACTCGCTAACTTCACTTCCTCAGAGCAAAACACTTCCTAATTAGCAAAAGAGACCTTTTAATTATCCAATTGAAGGAATGCTGGCAGGTAATAGTGCAATTAAGCTCAGTTGAATAGGTGCAGCGTGGCCTACAGGCAAAAGCTAACGCCGTTACTCCTGACACACAGGCTTTTAAAAGTCTATTCGTCCTCGCTTGATGGATCTCTACACCAACAACTGGCTGCTCGAATGAAAAGAGAAGAATCTGTGGTGGTTAAAGTGAATTTCAAAAGAGACTCTCTTTTCTCTGTGTGTGAAAGTCAGCCAAATGTCTTCATGGATGGAAGGACAGAGATCAAACCTCTGGATGTACTGCGAGACTACACAGGGGTGATGTGGGGAAAACATGTGTGTCAACAGAGGGGAGGGGGAAAAAAAAACAAAAAACCATCAAATGTCTGACCAGTGACAGTCTGTTTAGGCAGCCTGCTACAATCGAGAGGAGAGTACGACTCCTGTGACACATTCCTCATCCCCCACTCCTCCCTGTTTATAGTGATCTTGACCCTAGATCAGCTGGGGAGACATTTCTGAGGTTTGTATATATGTCCGTTAGATTCTACTTCAATTTATGCAAATATAGAGAGTGTGTGTAAAATAGAGACTAGTGTACAGTACTTTACATCAGAGAGAGAGGGAGAGTGAGAGAGAGAAACAAAGACCGGGATGGCGCTCCGTATATTAAACTGAACAACACTGTAATGAGAATCAGTGGAAAAATCAGCAGGAGCAGCGTGTCCGCTTTATTCGTCTCTGCTATAGCATAAAGCTGAGGGATAACATACAGCCAGCCGGCATAAAAACACTCCAGGACATGCTGATATTGGATAATAATCAACGACCGAGCAGTGTGATGTGGCTCATCACAGTGTGGTCAGACTGTTACCACCACGAAGTTGACCATCTTCCAATAACAGCACGTCCTAAAGTGTTTAACTCTTTTTACACCATGGTCATTTTCCAACTATTCATTTTTTCTGAAGTACAACATGTTTTTTTTTTTTTTTTTTTTAAATCCATTTATAGTCCTGTCCAGTATTGTGGAATGTCTCCTAAACAAGATAGAGCAGTAAAAGCTCTACCCTAAGCTAAAAAGAAAGTAAAGCAGTTTATCATGTTATTAAGAAACTGCAAAGCCCTGAAGACTACGGAGTGCAGGAAAACTTTAAAGTTATTACTTCTGTTTTACTAAAGTTAAACTTTAAAAAATCCTTAAAAAAAATTAGGTAAAACTAACCATACAAACAATTATCATTAGTCATTAGTATAGAAACAATATTGCATTAAAAGTAAGGTGTTAACATGTATCTGGGATTTGCCTTTTAGTTTAGGAACTACTTTCAGAGTAGGACCAATCAGAATCGAGAATTCATCAGCATAACACTACTATTCATATACTGACGGATATGCAGGAAATCATACTTCATACTGCCTGAAAATGTCTTCTGAATATGTGAGAATATATATATATATATATATGTGTGTGTGATATTTTGTTACATTGACCACCCTTAATTCCTGGAAGCTGTATTAGGGAAGCTGGAAATTGTTTATTGGCAGGCCATAGCACCTTTGCGTTACAGTTAAAAAAATTGGAGCTGAAAGTCATTGAGAAATACCAGAGCGCTCATTTCGATTTATCGTTTTTATTTGATTGTTAAATGAACTGGGTCTTAGGTTACATTGAAAAATTAAGTAAGATGCAAAACATTTGTACTAAATTTTCAATTCAATTACTAAAGAGTTGAATAATAAACCAATGGAACTAAAACAGTGAGTGGTAATTGGAAATGAGAGGAAAAAAATAATTCAGCTACGTTTAAAAATTCTTGTGTGTGGCAATTCATCTAAAGTCAATTTAGCAAATTCATTTTTGATTTAAATATGTTTGCATTTAAGGTGGGAAGACGTCAAAGCTCTATAATCCTTCAGGTGGTGTGCTCAAAAGTATTTACACTTTGGCAGACAGCACGGCACCCTGTGTGGTTAGAGATAATTATTTGTGAAGTTTGTTCAGAATTATAATAAAATCTAAAAGTATTTTGAGATATTTATAAAATCGTGATACTTATAGGATCGCAATTCGGATGATATCATGATGATATCGTATCGGGAGGTCCGTGGTGATTCCCATCCCTAATGGAAATCTTTTGCTGTCTGTATGCACAAATAACGCACTTTAATATGCACATTTCATTTTATACATGTGGACTTTTTATAGGTATTTTATTTAATAAAATATATATTTAAAAGCACATTTTTGACTACATTTTTAGGCATGTCTTTCAATCTTGTTCGTGTCACACTGATTAATTTTCCAGGAGCTTAGCCAATACATCACGCATTTGCGTTAAGGCTTAGAGCACCTAAGAATAATGGTCAGCACTAAGAACCGTCACGGCGCTCTCAGCGTGATGTATGATGTCATTACAGGAGGCGGGTGAGAGCAGCGATGTTTTAAAGTGACCGATCTGTGCTGGCGGTGTGTCAAGCAGCGATGTAATGCTGTGTAATTTTGACAAAAATTACCTTTGCGCATTGCTTATGGCCTCGACACCAGCCCAGGGATCCATTACTCTGTAGAAAGAGAAAGAGGCATACAAGTTGTTATAACTAAACAATTTAGGAGGGGGAAAAAAAACACACACACACACACATACATTTAGATTTATATGAAACATGCAACTGCAGCTGGGATTAAAGCTACTGTGATACTGTGCTGCTGGGATTAAAGCTACAAAGAGGCTTTGTTAAATTTGAAAAAAAAAAAGCTCTTCGTTTACACGGTAAGCATTTCCAATTGTCTGTGGAAAAATGGACGGTATAATAAATAGTTATTAGGCGCAGTGGACAACAACATGTCACCTGAGTAACCATGACCTCAAATCGAACCTGACCCTCATCGCATCCACCTTCAAAGACAAACATTCACCTAGGAGACGGTTTAAACTGCTCCGATCTCCGTCGCCTAGGTAGACGTTAAACTTCTCGCAAGCTCTTCTTATCACAGAGTCTGTTTGCATGTTAAATCTCGTAATGGTCCTGCCAGGAACTGTCACAAATACAAGTTTCTTTGAGCACAGCTCTTATGACCTTTCCAACAGAATGATTTCTTCTGCATACTCTGAATATGTAATTAATGGAAAACAGACTGGATGGATGATTTTATTCCTCATACATCTTTAACCGGACCTGCCATGGGCAGAGCCGGCCAAATCCTTTGTGACCAGTGAAGCAGGATCGATAGCCGAGGCTTCAGGCAGGGATACGAGGTGCTTCTCATGTGTTTGCGCCATAAGCGTCATGCGTTCAAATCTTTTCCAATGAATGCATGATGTATGATGTACATTTAAAAGGAAAAACTGCACAGTGATTTCATAATGTTCAAACATCGAGACATGATTTAAGCACGGTTTTGCCTGGTTTCATAAATGCATAAAGTGACCACTGTAAAGTACACAACATTACACAACATTCTGAAGAGTTGCACTTTTTCAGTATTTCAGTCATACAATTTTGTTGCATTAATTGATAAGTGATACCCTTTTAGATAAAAATAAACTGAAGAAGCAGTTTTGCTTCTGACACTGGAGACTCTTTCCATAAATATTTTTTATTTTAATTGTTTCAACATATCAATGATTATACATTTTTTTTAAAGTACCCTAGTGCTTTATTTTAATTACTTCACACTGAGATCCACTGTCAATTACATAAAAAAAATTAACATGTGATTCATCCTCTTAGAGCTGCTGATATAATAGATAACAAATCAACCCCTTCTGATGAAACAGATGTGAGAATTCCACAGAGATATGATATGAAGTTTATTCTTATTCTTTATTCAACTTATTCTTGAATGAGATCTCTTAAACAGAGACTACACCGGCTCAACATGAGTAATAAACAGACCACCTTGCCTCATTTCCTTAATCTCTGATCAGCGTGACCCTGAAAATGCTGTGACCTTGAAAAGTGCTCACTAATAACCCCCATTTAAATCAAATTTCACAGTCGCACTTTCATCTCGTGTCTAAAAAGGGAAATAGTTGACAAAACACAGTAGTTCTGAGAGCTTTCCAGAAGTGGGTGCTGTAGATTGTGGTCACTGGCAAATCAAAGGCATTCACTGGTGGATCTACAGTGCAGATGGCTGTTGTAAGAACACTGGCCGTTGTTTGAAGAACAGTGGGCTTTCTTTTCACGTCCTCGGTGAGCATCATGTCCGTTTCTGATAACGTTTCCTTGGTCGCCGAAGCAAACAGATAAGCTTGTGCGGTAAGTCACATCGATGAGATCGGCCTCGGCTGAGCGTGCTCTTAGACAGGACAGCTCAGACGGGATGACATCACAGGTTCTCACTTCTGGATTAACGTCATTTGGCTTTGACAAGTTGTTTTCTTTTCTTCAAGCATTTGGAAACACAACACAGGATTGCCTTCTTGGGTTACAGTATAGACCTGCAATATAGCCATTATAATACGGATTTGTAGAATGAATGGAAAAAATTGCTTTCCCTCCATGTGTTGAATCACACCACACAGACTCTGAGGTATGGCTTTCTCGAAAGGGCATGCTAAATGAGTCTGGCTGCTCTTTAGCGGGGCAGCTGCTGTTTGCTGAAAATCGCATGAATCATGAATATGCTGCAGAAGAAGGGAAGAGTACAGGCTTAATCGCAATAACAAAGCAAGCACACAAACACACAAAAACATCCTTATCGTGCACGGATGCTCGGACACACTAAGGAACGCTCAGGTTATCTTGTGGTGATGAAGTGTACAGGTCTGTGCAGTCAGATGCCTCATAAGAATATAGGCTTGTGAATAGGCTACTCTACATTAAATGTGTCAGCATAAGGGTAAAGAGGCAGGAATCCATATATCCCGGTATACCAAGGATAGTTTTTGAATCCACTATGCCCGGGGATACAACGCTGTGTGTAGATGAGTGAAAATTATGAAAAATGAAAGAACATAAAGAAACAAGAGACAGCAGAGATTTAAAATAAATAAATAAATAAATAAATTGAAATATCAGGGGGGGGGGGGAGCAATCCATTCAATGGTCATTGATATAAAAAAAAAATTACTATAAAAAGTGTAAGTTTGGTGCTACACCAACTTTATAGGAAGGTTATTCAATTCGTTATTGGGGTATTTTGGTCTGTTCACATCTCATGGGGGGTCGAATACTTCACACCCTGGAGATATATCAGTCATTTCTCTGGCAGTTACTTAAGTGGTCATGTTGTTTACACACTACAGGCAATTTGGGAACGCCAATTAGCCTAATCTGCCTGTTTTTGGACTGTGGGAGGAAAACCGATGAACCAAGCACAGGGAGAAAACACATGCACTCAGACCCCAAGGCGGGAATCGAACCCTGACCCTCCCTGGAGGTGTGATAACCACTAAGCCACCAGGTTATTCAAATAGTTGCCTTTATTTATTTTTTGAGTATGAAGCATCTTTAGTATCTTTAATATAAATCTTTCGATCAAAACTTTTACATTTTAGATGTACTGTACACTTGTGCAAAACTGATTCCTTTTAGAAAACTATAGGTATAGATTTCTATATACATATAGAAATAAAGCTATCATGTATTATATACATGTGTTAAACAACATGTTAATTTAGAAACGTATGTCTGTTGGTTAAAACAATAAAAACAAAAACAAACATTTACTTTAAAACACTTTTGTCTTTACTTTGATCCTCATACATCTACAGTATGAGATGTTTATTCGTTTTCCTTTATTATCTTTATTATTTTTACTATTATCTTATCAATTTTTTAAATAATTCATTATTATCTCCGTCGAAGCTTCCAGCACAGCCGTTATTACCTGGAAGTGGGTCGGCGCGTGAGCGATGCGCGCGCTGTGAAGGCTGAGGCACCTGGCGGCGCACCTTGCGCGGAAAATGCCCACGAGAGCCGAGGACGCGTCCTGTTTCCTCGCGAGCGCAACTCCGCAAACCAGCGCCAAAATAATCCCAACCGGCACGGCGGCTCCCATCGCGCGCATCTCTCAGAGCGGGAAGGAGGGGGGCAGGTTCGGAAATAAACCGGCGGCTCTTACTCTAGTTTGCGCTCTACGTCTGTCCGCACACCGCGACCGCGAAAGTGGATTTGAGCGAAAACGACGGACGAGGCGAGACTAAAAAAACTTCAATCAGAGAGAGATAGAGGGGGAGGGGCGGAGCCAAAAACGAGCGAAACTCTGACAGGCGATTGGCGGAGACGCGCGCTGGGGGAGACGCGCGCGCTCTCAGGTGCCGCTTTGATCCGCTGATTAGGAGAATATATAGACCAAAGTTAGTGTAGGAAATGATGTGAAGAAGGTTTTAGAGGGTTACTGACCTCTGTATGATTTTTTTTAGAGAGAGAGCGAGAGAGAGAGAGAGATTGTAATTGCTTTATATAGTTATTAAATCTAATAAAGATGTATGTAATGGAAATGGACACGTGTGGAAATGTACTTATAATGGAGAAATATTGTATAATTCTTAACTTTTATTATTATTTACATCATAGTCCAATACTCAGGTTCCTTCTATTGCTTTCCCAATCCTATCCTGCACATTTCATTTAAGTTCTTCCCTTGCACACTTAAAACACCAACTTTACTTTTTAATTATCTGATTGATTAATTAATTGCATCAACCATATCTGGAGCTAATCTGTGTAGGATATGAACTTGTGTGTTAATGTCTGAAGATGATTCGTCTCACTATACCCCCGCAACTTGGGGAGAAAAAAACAAGCAATATGATTGCTGCCCTCTTTTGGTGACACAGATGATGGCACCCACATCTGATAAGAGTGTTAATGATATTACTCATGAACTCCCTGCCATGAGGTAAGAAAAGTCCAAATACAATCCAAAATCCAAGTTCAAGATGGCTTTCCTGAACACAATGTGTGTGTGTGTGTTGTAAATGTGTGGTATGGGGTATGGGGAATTGTTTATTTGAGCTGTTAAAAGCCTAAGTGCCTGTGGTAAGCAACGCTGCCAACCAATGCACGCATTTTCCATTGAGCCTCAGCTGTGGTGCTGAAATACAGCTCTCTCTCTCTCTCTCTCTCTCTCTCTCTGTGTGTGTGTGTCAGACAGAAACCCAAACAGCTTCCCTGGCCAAATCCCAAACTCTGAGCCTTGACTCGGAGAAGGCAGTCAGGAAGCATCCAGGGAACCCCACAACTATTAACATCTTTTTGCCGGTAGCTTAAAAACAACAACTGGTTTTATGTGTAGAGTAATTAAAACAACCACTACCATACGGCACGGGGTTTCTCTCGATGGCCTGGCACCATGCCCTCGCCCAAGGAATGGAGCGAAACATGGCGTGTAGGAAACACTGCACGAAATACTACACGTTTCTCACTCCGGCATGCAAGCTGGCGTAATGGATTTGCGCCCGGTGAAGAGAGAGACCCCAGGGTGTTAACGAGATATGCCGTTTTTACGAAGTAGCCGAGCATCCTGGTGGCTGCAGCAGCTGTTCCGTCATCGATTTATGATGTTATTTATACAGGTGGTGAATGTTGAATGTCCTCCCTGCATCAGGCCAAGGTGAAATCACACTTCAGTAATCATCAGCAGCTGATGATCCAAACAACCTCAGCGTTACTGGGAAAATCCACTCTGAGTGGCACGTCTATTAATATTTATAAATAATGTTGTCTTCAGTGGCATTTGATATTTGATTATGATATTGATAATAAAATTATAAGTTACATCAGCGACACAGTGGCTTAGCGGTTAGCACTGTCGATTTACACCTCCAAGGTCTGGGTTTGATTCCTGACTCTTGTCTGTGTGCATGGAGTTTGCATGTTGCTTGGTGGGTTTCCTCCCACAGTCTAAAACATATAGATTAGGATAACCGGCGTTCCCAGATTGCCCAAAACGTGTGTGAGCCCTGCAATGTATTGTACCCCCTCCCGGGTGTACCCCATTTTCAAGTCCCAGACAAGTCTCCTGGGATAGGTTTCAGATCCCTAAGACTTTGTAAAAGATAAGCAGTATAGAAGATGAATGAATGAATAGATGAATATTAACATCTATAGTTAAACTTCATTTTCACTCACTCACTTACTCAACCATTTTCCATACCGCTTATCCTGTACTCTGTGGCGAGGGGCCTGGAGCCTTACCCAGAGCACAAGACTGGATAAACCCTGGTTAAACCGGGGTACCAGGCCATCGCAGGGCATAAGCATTAGCACTCACAATTTGGAAATGGCAATTATTCCAATCTGCATGTCTTTGGAATATGGAAGAAGAAACCCACCAACCCTCGTGGTGCAAGGCTACAGTGCGAACTCACTACACCAAAAGTTTCCAACATTACCCATGGTGCCCTTTGATTATCTACAGATAGCAGTTACTTTGGTAGTTGATTTCTGCCTGAAAAGAGGACTTCTGCAGAACTTTAGTCCATTGGTTTGTCCAGCTCTCTAACCTCCTTATATGTACTGTACATTCTCCTTAAACAGGTAACCTTCCGAAACGTACCCTTCTTTGTTAATACAGCCATTAACATCAACAAATGTATCATCTTTAGATCACTAAAATTACAAGAGTCTATTTTGTATCTCAGTCCTGCTCTGCTGTGTACAGTAGATGCATTCGAAAATATTTTTGTCCATTTTGCTGGCTTCAATGCTTCTCTGTATTTCAATTGGACTGCTCATTCATGTATCAGAGTGGGAAAACAAGCCCTTGTTAACAACAAAGCCTGACCCTTATCCATTATGTTTGAGATTTTTTTTAATGGAAATATAATTGCACTGGCAATTTCTTTTTTTCGATGAGTAAGAGAAGACAAGTCCGTACTTCGCACAGCAAACACACACAAAAAAAACCATGAAAAACCACGAAAATACAGCATCAATCAACCAACCTGGGAACATAAATACATCACTCAGTAAACACATTATTGGTAAACACACCTGTGCATACAGAAACAAATTATTTCCCCTTTCCGATTTTTACATTTCTTTGCATATTTGTTACACTTAAATGATTCAAAATTATCAAACACATTTTAATATTACACAAAATAACCAAAGTAAATACAAAATGAAGTTTTTAAAAAGATGATTTAATTTATAAAGGACAAAAGCGGTCCAAACCTGCTTGGCCCTCACATCATGCGACAATTTAAAGAAACAATGTAATTAACGTGTATCAGGCTGGAAGGGTTAGAAAGCCTTTTCTAAGGCTTTGTGACTCCGCCGAACCATAGTGAGATTCATTATTCACAAATGGAAAAACTTGGAACAGTGGTGAAGCTTGGTGAAGCAAGGATTGGCCGGCCAGCCTCTTGTGTGCTCTTGCTACAAGAGCACAAGGACGAATCATCCAGTAGCTCATTAAAGAACCCAGAAGAACTTCTAAAGAACTGCAGGCCTCACATGCCTCAGTTAAGTTCAGTGTTCATGATGCAACAATAAGAAAGAAAGAGTTCAAGGTGAAAGCCACTGTGGACCAAAAAGAACACAAACGCTCAACTCACATTTGCCAAAAAAAAAAATCTTGATTAACCCCAAGCAAATATTCTGTAGACTGAAAAGACACAAAAAAAAGGAAAATTTGGACAGTGATGTCCTATAACATCTTAAAACAAATGAAATTAAAACAAATTCTTTTCCATGGCACTGTGCACTCATCAGCAGTTTAATAATGTTGCATGAGGAAAAAATCTGGGCTTTTAGTCCCAGAAAGACTGGTTCGAATATTTCTATTGTTGCCAATTTCATGGGATTTTCATGCATAACATTCTCTAGAATGTACTCCTAGAATTGTGCAATAAAGAAATGACATTCACTTCTACTGATAGAAATACCGCATTGATAAAAGAAGTCAACAGAATATGCCCAAACTGGTTCGTGCTGTTCAGATAACCACCTTGTTCAATTGGGGTGAGCAGAAAAGCATCTCCGAATGCACAAAAGCAGATGACCATGTTAGGTTCCACTTCTGTCAGCCAAGAATAGAAGGCTGAAACTGCTGTGAGATCAGGCTCACCAAAACCGGACAGCTGAATACTGAAATAATGGTCAGTTGAAGTCTGTTCCGATCAATCTTGGTTTCTGCTCAGGGTCACAGATGGCAGAGTCAGACTTGACTTCTGATACCCAACAGCATGACTTCAAGGACCAAACACTTACTTGTATCAACAGTATAGGCTGGCAGAGGTGGTGTCACGGTGCGAGGAATGTTTTCTTGACACACCTTGGCCCCATTAATGCCAATCAATCATTGGTTAAATGCCACAGCATGTCTGAGTATTGCTGCTAACCATGTAGTCTCTTTCATGACCTCAATTTACCATCTTCTAATGGCTACAGTACTTTGGCCTTTCTAGTCACCGGATAAAATAAATAATAAAACACCATTGAGATGTGGTGGAATGTAAGATCATACAGAGAGCACCTGTAGAATCTGCATGATACAATCATGTCGAAATGGATCTGAATGTCAATCCACTGAATGTGGGAATCCATGCCATGAAGAAATGATGCTGGTTTAAGAGTAAAGGGAGGCCCTGTCCAGTCTTATGATGGCGTTCTTAAGAAAAGTGTATAATGTGCGTAGTATTAAAAATATTACATTAAAATAAAAATCCGTGAACGTGGGAATTATAGTGAATGATGGCTACACTAGTGAACAGTCGCACTGAACAGGGGCTTTTGATGGGCCAACTTCAGGAGGTGAAATACCATTCTTTAAAATGTCAAATGTCTGTTTTTCTGGCACATAAAAATAACTGAGTGTGACTGACTAATAGTGTGTACAGCTGTGAATGTGTTTCAGTGTGTCGACGAAACACAGAGGCAGTGTGAGGTCTCGTTGTTTCCTGTGGATCACCATTCGGCTTCCCCCATGTGCCCCTCCTGCTTCTCAGGGAAATGCCTGTGCTTGTAAAGAATAAAGTTCCGGGGGATCCTCGAGAGTTTATTTGCGCCACAGGGGGAAGAAAACATGAGGTGGTCCCCTACGTCAGCCTTTACCATGAGGGTTTCCACTGACAACTCAGGTTTACCCGTGTAAACAGCTATAAAGTGTTATTTTTGGAAAAACAAGAGATCACTTGTGGTATGTTGATCAGCCAAAAGTATGAAATTGTGTTTTAGGAATAAATGGCATCATGGCAGCCCAACCCTACCCCTGCAGGGTGGTGATTAGTTCCAGCCCTATTTTAACACACCTAAACCACGCAATCTAAGTTTTTACTAGATTCTGAATAATACGTCACTTAGTATAGAGATGGAAATATTACAGACTGAGGTAAAAAAAAAAAAAATGTCATCCATATGATCTGTCAAATGTGATTTTTTTTTTTAATGTTTAATATGGTTAATATCTGAAACGCTTCATAATTGATATTGGGGGGAAAAAAGGTTGAAAACATTTACTTCAGATTTTCGGGAGTTGCCATTCAAATTATGGACGTTGGCGCCATCTGGTGGAACTAAACGCTATTACAGAAACATTATATTTGATCTAATAATATAATTAATAATAAGTTTAGTTTCTATAGCGCCTTTCAAGAGACTCAAGGCCGCTTTACAATAACAAAAATGTTTACACATACAAAGAGACATCTGAAACA
>JAOTQY010000025.1:9537794-9551797 GCA_026413445.1 Dolichallabes microphthalmus | reverse complement strand
GGGGGGGCATTTTTGCTCTTGCTACAAGCTTTGCCACTTGTCCGTTTATGTGTTCATCTGTCAGCCATCCATCCATGTGTCTGTCCAAAGTTCTATTTAGGTAAATATTTCGAAAACAAGTGGTTGAATGTTTAGAAGATTCATATAAAACTATCATTGTATTCAGCAGCTGAAGTGATTAGATGTTGGAATTGATCCAAACAGTTTCAAGGTCACAGCAAGGTCAAATGTGTGAAATAGTTTTTCTTCAACCGCATCCTTCCTGTTTGTCATACAGAGAATTTGCATTTATCTTTAGGGACATACTTTTCTTGCTTTATTTGTCTGGACTTTTTTTTTTTTTTTTTTAAACACAACCAATTTAATGACCTAGAAATTCATAATACGTTTATGAATCCCTCCTCGGCCCTGCTTGTTTACTGTAGGTTTATACAGTGGGATCACAATTTTACTTACACTCATTATGAGCAAAATCATTGGGTTTGCAATAAATTTAATAGAATAAAGTCATCCTATTTGAGAGCAGAATAATAACACACTACCCCAAGAATACTTTATACATGCGTTTTGAGTTATTTTTGGCATTTCTGATACCAACACATGAACAAATTTACCATCACCATACTGTGCTTAAAGTCTTCTGTGGGTTTAACGCCTACAGAACAACTCCCGGTTTACCTTGAATGCCCACCTACTGTATATACAGCAAATCAAATATTTGCTTGAATGTTCTTTAGAATGTTTTACCTTTAGAAGAACAAGCTCAACAAGCCTCTGGCAGAATTCTGGTTGGAATTGATAGTGTTCAATTAAATTGCTTGGTTTCCTAGCACAGATCTGACCTTTGGACACAGTCCAATAGGGTCGAGGCTCCAAAATCTTTTTTTTTTCAGGCGTTGGTGGAATAGGTGCTTCTCGGAGTAATTTGGACTTGCATCCAATTTGTTAAACTGACCTTGGAATCTGCAGTCGTTTAAAAATATCTCTAAGAGACTTTCTCAGATCTGCAGTCAGCTCCTTGGACTTTCCCACTGTATTATGTGTTTGTCAATCCAATGACTACTGTAAGTCAAACACTTTTTAAGTTGGCACAGTACTAACAGTTATTGTCAAACATGATCACTAACAGGAAGACATTACAGGAGCTTCAAGAACATTAAATGAATAATCTAAGTGACATTGGATGTATAATTTTGCTGCTGTGTTATTAGAAAACCCTAAATTTATTAAAGCCTGTGTCCCAAACTATTGAGGTTTTTCCTCTTTTAAAGGGATGTGTTGTACAATCATTCTGCGACAACAAAATCATCAAAAACATCTCAATATTGCCATGGCATTCTCATTAAATGATGAGTTTAGGTAAACTTTTGACCACCACTGCACACCGATCAGTCATGAAACAAACACCACTAGCAGGTGAATTGATCAACACTGATTATCAATCATATACAGTAAATTGTGACAGGATCATGGGCACCCAAGGCTCATCCATGTCTGCAGGAACCAAAGGTCAGCCCGTCTGGCCCAATACTACAGAAAAACCAATGGAACACAAACCATCAAATCTTATTCTTAAATCTTATCAATCTTTACACCCTTTGTGGCACAAGGGGAACCTAAATCCAAGATGGTTTTAATGATATGGCTGCTCTGTGTATGCATTCATATCTATATGTATTCATGAATATCCAAAGCAACTCCAGCACATCTGGTTAAACAGTGGTGTATCAACTCTGAAAAACAAGTGATTCTCAACCATGGTTCTGGAGGACCATTGGCCTGCACATTTTAATGGTTTATCAACTCCAAGCACACCTGAACTTACTAATTAACCAATTAACACCCTTTTCTTAATCAAAGTGGGAGTGGTAGAGCTGGGAAAACATTAAAATACTCATCCAAGACTAAGATTGAGGACCACTGAATTAGTCCACAATTAGTCCAGACACTTATTACAGAATACTGTATGACAGCTGACATCTCACATGTCTTTGGTGTCACACCATAGGTCACCCGTCAGCAGTACCAGAATGCCGTGATGGCATCACACATGGAAAAGACTCCACAGCCATCGGACAGCGAGTACACCAAAATTGAACTGACTCTCAGTGAGCTGCACGACGGAGTGGTCGACGAGACGGACATTCTACTTAACCAGACACAGAACTGTGTTGCCCACAAAAAGGTGAACCACATGGTGCACAATGAGGGTACAGTCTAGCCCCCAGCGGGGTGGTTGGAGGTTTACAAAAGGGTGATAAAGGAAGCTGCTTATGTTTTTTTTTTTTTTTTTTTTTTTTTGTCGTTCACCTTCTGAGTTGTCTCCGCCACCCCCTGTAACAGCTGGACACGAAAACCACAATGGACCACGTTTGGGTTTTCCGACCCGTTAACAGGACTGGAACAGCCAGTTCAGTTCCACACACCCTGCCGTGTGCCTGTCCACCAGACCAAAGAGTTTGGAGATTGGACACCCTCCCCCATCTGTCAAAAGGCCCTGTACACGCTTCTCGACTGAACCCTTTATGGTGCCAGGAGGGATTCTGGGATAGAGGAGGACCACAATTCAAATGGACTACTTACATCAAGCTGATGTTGTCATACGGTGAGTCAAAGGCTGTGCCAAATACCAATTTGAAGGAAACCATGAACCGCTTACCAGTAACACTTTCCTCCTGTATTTATTTATTTTATACATGTCTACTGTATATACGTATGTGTACTACAGGCACATGCCAAGAACACAACTTTGTAAAATTCAGTGTAATGTATGTACTGTATATGTTTGTGAGTGTGAATGTGATGCCATGCACATGCTATAGTATCTCCATAGTTACAAAAACACGACAGTATGTGTATTGGCGAGGGTCTTTTACATGTATGTATATTACAGATATTGTTATTTTTACTATTCTAAATCAGGCATATGGTACAGTACATTTTACACCTTTTTTAAAAAAAAAAAGAATCACAGTATTGCCTTAAAGAATCATATTAATTTTTTAACAAGTGCAATGAACCATATTTCTATTTAAAGAGATGATTTATTGATTAAAATCAGTTTATTGTAAAGAGTAGCTATATTTGTATGCATTCATTTTGTACGTCACTCAAATTAGTACCGGTCCCCTATAAGCACTCGTTCACCTCATAACCTTTGAGAATCTGATTCTCTTTAATGTGACCTGATTAGGACCAAAATATATAGGTTTGAACCCGAGAATCATTCCATGCACGTGTCATATGAATATAAAGAAAGCCTATGGGCTGTATACGGAGCTGACTTACAGTACACAGGTGTAAGGGGATAGGGACTGAATCCAGAAATGACACATATTAGTATGTAAGCCTCAGCCGTATAGTAAAAGCAGTCTGAGTCCGAGTAAAACATTGTGTGTCTTAGGTACGTGCGATTCCGAACTTGAACTCAAAGTGCACTTTTTATTTTCTTTTTTTTTTTCACAATAGGATGTGCTGGATCAAGTGCTATTTTACTGTATAATCTGCTGAATAATAAGGGTGGATGTCATATTTGTTAACCTATTTGTGGTGTTAAATGTGGTAATCATTACTAGGACAATTTATGCAGTTGTCTCTTGCTTTTGTTTTGGACTGGACTACTTTTGGCAATAAGGGAAAAAAAATTTCCTTCTTCAGGTGGTATTTTTTTATCCTTGATTTCTTCTTTTTTTTTGGGGGGGGGGGGGCGATTAGAGATAAAGCTTGTGTTTAAATGTTGTAAATACAAGCTATACACAAGAAAAACCATATTTCCAACTCCAGAACAACACACAGGTGATCTGACGAGTTCTGAGTCCAGAACTTAAGCATGTGCTTAAGACTGTGAGTGATTTTTGGACTTGCCAACTCTGAATAGAGCTCAGTTTAAAGAAGGTGATTCCTTAATGTTTTTGCACACAGGCTACATTCACATTACCAGCCCTAACGGGACACGGATCTGATTTTTAAGGCCGTCTGAACGCGCAACTCTCATGCTTTTCAGATCGGATCTGGGTCACTGCCTTATGTGTCCTAGATCCGAGTCTCGGGACATGAATGAGAACAGGCAGATCGGAAATCATGTGACTTTTTGCCTTCGCACGTGTGGGGAGCTCACTGATGTCAGTCAGCACCGGCAGCGTGAGGATTTCTTAGCAGTGGTAGCAACAGCTGATAAAACAGCTATCTGGCTTACTCCCTTCTTCCGGATCTCAACAAATACAGCTGACTAACCTCGCTATCATCCTCCAACGCAAAACCCCCCAAGCATATTTTTACTAAAATCGCATACATTGTTTGAAATGAATGCGCGGTCACACGAACCCATGGCGCGTTTTAACCCAGATGGCATGAGCAAAGACGTATCCATGTGCTCATACGTGTAGATCAAGAGCACAGATGCGTCCACATCAGAGTCAGATAAAAGTCACTTGTAATTATGAATCTGAACCCCTCATGACATTAAAAAAAAAAAAATCTGAATTGAGCAATCCAGCTTGCAATGTGAACGTAGCCTCAGTGAAGTATCTGCTTGTACCTTGAAATTACAAAAGTATCCAGCTTTTAAATTAATTACACGGATGTTCCTCATGAAAGATGGAATACTTGCTCAGGATAAAATGGGGGTAACATGGAAAGACTCAACATAAGTCAACATAAGTTTTTTTTTTCAAATGGGGACCAGAATTTTTCCCAAAATCTTAAAACAAATGACTGGTTAACTTACAATGTGCCTCATAATAAAAACAATATATTTTTTAAAACTACTATTGTGTAGTCATGTATATTCTCTGTACAGGTATTACTGTACATCATATTCAGGGAGAAATCGAAAAGTGAAGTAAAGAGTCTTTTTTTTTTATTATTATTGAAATGTTTAATGTCCCTCTTGGATCGCACCTTTTTACAAATTTTTGGTCAAAGTACATATATTATACAATCTTCATCTGTCCAGTATCTGTGCCACTAACCCATCTTAAGGAGCTGTGCCATGCATTCCGAGATGATTTTCTGCCAAGCATGGTTGTCGATCATTTGCGTAACAAGGTGTTTTGACCCAGACGTGTTCGGGTTTTCACCCCATTCTATGTAACCCATATAGCACATGTGTGACATAAGACTTGTAGGTCCAAACCAGCTTGCAGCCTTCTTATTTGGCCCTTATAAACTTTTAGCTTCACTTTCAACTTCCATATACACCGATCAGCCATAACATGAACATTGATTATTCAAAGGAATAATGGAATAAACAGGGAAGGTGAAAATTAACAAGGCAATATTTGATGGCTATAGAACTTGTAGTATCACTCATGAGTCATGATGAAAACCGTGTCGATCCTGCGAGAGGCAGCACATGCACACTTAAAGATGGCCGACCCGCTGGACTGTTCAGAATCAAAAGGGAAAGGGAGAAATGCAACGCTACAACAACAAAAAAATTGTCCATTCAATTGTGCATTCCATCCCCCAGCCGTTTGAGGAAACTAGTTGACGCCACTGATGCCTACGTTGAAATGTAAAGATTTGCTTTCATTATCCTATATAATAAATTACATGTACAATTTGTTTGAATGAATTTGTATTAGAAATATGGACTTTATTACCAATTTTTAATGACTAGTTATTTTTCACCCACCCTGTATACCAGTAAACTAATGGCAGGGTCAAGGGTACTAAAAATCCACCGGGCCCGTGTTTAACAGGCTGTGGCACACTGAGTGTTCTGATACCTTTCTATCATGGCCAGCTTTGACTTTTTCCGGCAATTCTTTCTGCATTGGCGTTTTTCTGGAATCGGACAGAACGGGCTGGGTTTTGATCCCAATCTGCTCACTCATCCATGGGAAGTGCTGGACAAACAAGTCTGATCCATGAAGGGTCCACCGCCAATGTCCTGGTATTAGACACCACAGTACACTTCAGAGCGGCCTGAGCTGCCACAAGGGGAACCTATATAATACTGAGCATAACATTGAGCGTTGCTGAACAGTAAATAATTGCAGCTCCATTTCTGTTGCAGCTGGCTAGACTACAGCATGAAAAAAACAACTGTCTGTATGTTGCAGTGGAGTAATAAGAATTATAAACATGTTTGGTTGAGAAAATATACACAATAAACTCAACATTGTCTATCTGACCTTTATCATTTAATTTGGTAAGTGTGACATGCTCTACATGGATTTCAGATGGATTATATACAGTATATGTATATAAAGCAGTATATATTTTTTTTACATTTTGCACAGTTGCACAACTTACAGATAAAAACTTCATGGGCAAACTCTGACGTTATGTAAAATGATCTTTATTTCACATTTCAGTGCAGCCTCTCCAAACGTAGAATTTGAAAAAGGGACATACAAGAACATGCTGTGATTGTGGGAAATGAACACGATAAATCGCAACACAGCAAACCTCTTCCCCACGTTCCACTTGTCCTTACGCTGAATTAATTTTTTCAACTTTTGTCTTGTGTATGTTTCTTCTACTCTACGTTATAAAAACGGCATTGAGCATTCTAGTCCTAGTTATTTATGTATACAGGAGAGTTCCTGTACTTTTAAAATACCTTGGAAAAAAAAAAACATGTTTCTGTAATTAAACAAAGAAAAAGAAAAAAAAACATCCAAAAGGAGCTACAGTATGTATTATGATTTTATACATAACTGTAAACAATGCACAAGAAACAGTCTGAAACATTGGTATAAAGGCACGCACGGATACTGTGCCGTTTCTCAATATTTGTAAGCTCTTTATATTTTCTTTTTCCTCAAAATGAAAAACGGAAAAATAATGAACACTTCTAAATGGAACATCTTCGATGACACTGTGGTTATTTTCAACAGGGTGAGCGACAAAATGTGTTAAAATGTCAGACTTCCAGTAAAATATACAGTATAGCAGAAATGAGTAAAAACAATGGAAATGAGTCTATTCGATCGATACATATGGATTACACAGTGATAAGAAATAACCATCAATGTCAGCTCAGTAGGTGTCTAATTTTATACTGTACAAAAGATGAAACAAATCTGTTGTAACATTGTTTCTCAGAAAGATACACAATGATACACGGCACAAAATACTGCTTTGATCATCACCGGAATAGTATTATTAACAGTGTTCTGGCACAAATGCTACAAGGTTTTCTTGGGATGGTGAGTGTTTTCTTTGCTTTTGTGCAATACTTTATGTTCAGCAGTGATACATGACGATGATGATGATGACGATGATGATGACTGCTTTAAGCTCCAGTGCAGCTGAATGGTTTTGACAGTTCACTTCGAAACGAGCTGCCTTGGATTACATTTCCAGTTTTCAAACTGATCATTTTTTGACAGTAAAAATGATCTGCGTATGAAATCGACCTGCCTTCTCTTTATAAAATAATACCTGCGTCTCCTTCCCTTTTCATTCACCGCCTCTGAACTGTGCCAAACTTTTTTTTTTCTAGAAAATAACGATATATAGTATCAATAGACTGTACATACAGTAATGTATCCTATGCTGAATAAAAATCTAGCTCTATTTTATCAAGTGTTTTATATCAGCTTTGTTTGTATCGGTGTCATTTACACACTGTGAACGCTTTAGTAAAAGAATCGGCTCGACTCAAAGACAAACATGGCTAAAAGTTAGTACGCCCTAATTCGCTCTATATTGCTAATTGAGGGCTCTTATCTTACATCTTGATAATAAGCATTTAACCTTTTTTTTTTTTTTTTTTTTAACTAAAAGACTTACAGGGTACAATTAGACTTTCATTTACAGACCTGTCCAGCCATATTTCTTCTATCAAATATAATATTCATTCCTTTAACAAAAAAAATAAAAATATACTGTATCTATTGCTTAGGATTTAAGTCTATAGCAGAGGCACTAACATTGTGTAACAAGCCGTGCTAAGAGGAACAGAGAGAAAGGGAGAGGGAGAGAGAGAGAGAGAAATACTGGGAAAATCTTTGTAGCTAAACAGATGTATGAATGTATGAATTAAATATTAGCTGTGGTTCAGTGAATCTAGCAGATCATCTACATAGAGAATAATGCAGCGCTAGAAAGTCTCTTCATTTTTAGATTTATTTACTTTCTCTTGCCTATTTAGTCTTTAGCCAAAAGTTTATAGTCAAAAGCACCAGTGTGAGACACTTTGGTTTGTTTTTATTTACAGTATAGACATGAGCCAATTATGAACGTTTAACTGATATTGCCTTTCATTTTAGTCAGCGTTAAAGGATGTCCTGAATACCCTTGGCCTTGTGAATGTGCGGCAAATGTTTTTTTGTTTTCTCAACAAAATACACTGTCTAGCCAAAAAAATAAGTCACACTTATTACACACAATTATTTCAACTTGCGATTACGGTGTGCAGTGTGGTGGCGAAATCACGTCTGAAAATCCTGGAATATACCATACAGTACCTGTTTCATCAGGCAAGAAAAGATTTTAATCCACAGATGTGAGAACCTGGTCTTTCAGTGGGTTCAGATTGTCAACTGACTTCGTTTTATTGCAGCAAACCGTTGTTGAGTCTAGAGCTGACTGACTGAAGCGACCCCAGATCATAACGCTGCCTACAGAGGCTTTTACAGTGGCCACTATGCATCACTTACCCTAATGCACCCATCGCTCTGGAATAGGGTCAATCTGGACTCATCAGATCACATGACCCTTCTCTAATTGCTTCAAAGTAATTATGCTGAAGTGTTTTTTTTTTTCCAATTAGTCTCACTAGCAAATGGTTTTCTCATGGCCGCACAGCTGTTTATCCCCACACTGGACGTTTTCACTATTAAACATAGGTACTGTCGATTTCTTTTTCTTTCGATTTCTTGAACAGTTCTTAACCGGATTCCAATGACTTAAAATCTCCCTAGTTGGTTTCGGTGCTTAATGCAGCACAAGAATTTGCCCTTTGACTGTTTTTTTTGCCAGACAGTGTAGATGACAATTGTCTTTACTTGTTTTTCAAAAGTCTTGTGACCTTTCCCCTTCCCATCTGCTACTTTATCTACTAAAAAAGTAGTCCCCCCCAAGTGTCTCCCATATCACCTTGGTAAAGGGCTAAACAGTAAATGCTTCAGCTTCACTGTAGATGTTGGCACCTCTGCTATAGGGACCTTGCCGAGTTGAAAAGCTGAATGGTCTATAACGCTATTGGTCCTCATGGGAGTAAAAACTCTCCAGTGATATCAGATGCTTATCAGAACTACTCTAACTGATCTGCTGAGCTCAGTGCACACTAAATCCCAGGCGTATACATATTTTAATATCCACATCTATTTTCATTTTCTAAATGATCTACCCACGCAAGCTATAAAGTACACTATTTACAAGAGTTTTTGCATATCCGGTTCACTTATACTGTATGCATCGCTAGAAGTGACTGCGTAAATAATATGGCACTGGAAAAATTACAGTTTTGGTAGTCTACCTCCACAAACCGAGACATTGAGTATAAAAAATATGTTTACATTTTGTAGTGTGTGCAAGTGTGAATGAGAAATAGAGGCAGCTTGCTTTTGCTGCATAGCACTACAGTTGACATCACTGCCATTTAAAAATTTAAAATAATAATAAATCTAACTGGCCATATGTGGTTTGACTGGCACAGGGGTTGCCAAGTAACAGGGGCGCTTGTGTTTTGTGCCATTCTTTTCGTAGCCATCATTTTGGCCGTCACGGCGAGCTGCATCGCCCCTCGGGACTTCATTTACATTCCTATCACAGACAGCTCTCTAATAAGAGGCACATCCTGCCAACACGCGTGCTTTGTATTTCCCCTCATGTCCTGTAGAAGGCAGCATTTGGATTAAAATTACATTTGGAAAAAAAATTAAACGTAGAGGGGAAACCGGTGGGGTTATTTTTTTCTAAGTATGTGCAGTACGTTCAGAATAATCATGCATTTGAAACTAACTTACAGCACGATGCATAATATGTGAAGTACATAACAGGCTGGAATATGAAGCATAGTTGCTTGTTCGATCATTTTTCATATGATTGACTCAGAAAAATGACTTGTGCATCTCTGACATACTGTAAACTTACATGAATTAGAATACATGTCCTACTCGGATACTCAGCTTGAGTTTATATAGCTTAGCTTAGCATATTAAATATGCACTTTGCTCTTTTCCTTCTGTAAAACTTAAAAAAAAAAACTGCAAACACATCATCTTTTTTTTTTTCCCCAGGGGATTATTTACCCAAGCTAAGCTTTGATGCATTAACCATTTGAGCTTGACCCTCACATGCTACACTTTTATATTTTATATATTTTTACATATTTCAAAGTTGTCCTAAAACCCCCTCATTCTTGTTCCCATCACTAAAGTTAAAAGTTTCCCTTAGGGAATTGAAGAAAACGTCAAGCCTGACTCAAGGACCAACGTCTATTCCTCCTCTTCCTCCTCCTCCTCGTCATCGTCTTCATCGTGGCAGTGCGTGATCTCTTGTGGAACCTGGGGGAACAGTTTAGGGGGTTTGATTTCACTAAGGGAGCGTGTCAGCTGGCTGCGTTTGCACTCTATTTCCTTGCAGTCGATGCAGTGGCGGTTGCGTGTCGCCAGCGGGGACTCGGTGTCAGTGTCCACGTGAGTGTGCTCCACTGTTGACTCATGTGGCATCTGGCAGAATAAAACAAACAGACAAAAACAGATAGATATTTAAAATGACATACATTCATTCTCTTAGCCTGTGCAGGGTTGCGGGTGGCCTCGTGAAACCAAGCCACACACACACACTCAATCACACGCTATAGACAATTTGCAAATGCCAATCTTTGCATGTTGGGGGAAACCAGAGTGCTGAGAGGAAACTCATAACGGTCACAAGATTTAAATCCCGTAATCGTGGAGGTGAAGGTGACGGCGCTAACCACTAAACGACTGTGCTGCCTAAAATAAAATAAAATTCCATGTAGTGATGGGTCGTTCATTAACCATTTGTTCTTTTTTAACGAGTCTTTAACGTGACTCAGAAGGACGAGTCGTCTCCAAGAGTGATTCGTTCATTTTCTACTGGGCGCAAATCATCGCAAACCCTCCGTAGGTTATGTACAGGAAACAGACATGAGTAGTTTCTTTTGGTCCGAATCGTTTGTTCTTTTGTCACGTGACTCCCAAAGACGTTATGCGGTGCAATAGATTCAAAAGAACGAACGACTCAGACCAGAAGATATGAGAGGTGAGCTGCTCATTCTGTTTATTATAATATGTCCTTAGCTGCATTGTAATATTTTCATTACTGGAACTATAGCCAAAAATTGTGTATGTAGACGTATTGGGGGTCTGTTTATTGAAAACGTAACATTTTATTTTATTTCTGAACAAAAGAACGAAATGAACTAAAGATTCGTTCAGAGTCACCAAAATGATTCCCATCACTAGTTCCATGTAGTAATCGATAACATGTAAATGGATTCAGTACATTAACATTTAGTATATTTCTAAAATGGACAGGATGTCAGTGTAACACAGGGTTGGGGTGTATCCCATCAAAAAGCCCTCTGGGTATTTCACAACAAATTCCACAAATGCGTGTAAGAAATTCTTCCTTGAACGGAAGAGAATGGGTCAGCTGCAGGGTTCAAATGTGTTACAGCAGAGCAGTGGTAACTTCTTTGCGGTGATAGATGAGCGTTTTCATTTTGTTTCATATGGACTGCCCACTTTAGAGCTTAGAGCGAGGTCGGGACTGTATGAGGGGTGTGGCAATAACTCCTAGGCGAGTTTCTGTACAAGTGTTTCAGGCAGTCTGTCTCCAGTGTACTGAGAGAACTTTCTACTTTGGTGATACCAAGCGCAATCAAAAGTCCCATTTTGACTTGAACGCCCCTGGTAGATAATTATACGCGACAGCTACCAACTAGAGAGGGGCAGAGGGTATCATGTGTGTAATGTGAAACGACTTCATCTTTTTAAACTACTGCTCACACACACTTACAGTTAACTTACTGTGTGTGTGTACGGTATGCATGCATGTGCACATGTTTCTCTCACCAACACGTGTGCAGCTCTGAACAGGTAGCTGAACGGGTAGTACAGCAGGTTGATGAAGGAGGCGGCGTACAGGTCGGCGTAACGCATCACCTGTGAGGCAAACAGGGTCTGGCGAGAGCCGCTGCGGAACAGACTACCCATCATGCCGTAGCACATGTCCATGTCGTGGGTTACTTTCTAGGATGCAAAAAGAGATGCTTATAACACTTATATATTCCTTCTATACTGTACAGTAGATACGTTGCATTAGCTTCATGGAGTTGATACAGTGATTAAAGCTTTTATACCACAGCTAAGTAGAATTATTGGTTCTGATTGGTCAGAAGGTGTTGATTAATTTTCTATAACAGCAGCTCAGAGAATACTTCCAGCTGCAAATGAGTTTGTTCTAACAGGTTACCGTTTCTATAGTCTATAGACTTACGCAGGAACTCATGGAGTGGCTGTTCCACGTAACCTGATTTAAATATGATGCGCTTGTTGATATGGTCAAGGTTTCTGCATGGAGATGCGTATTTAGATTTTTTGGAAAGAGTCTCCAGTCTCCACAAAGAGCCAAGTCTTCAGAATGAAGGGCTTTGAAGTACTTCTGAAACATGACAAGTGCTTTTTTTTACAGTATGTCTTATATGCTTAAAAAGAGAAGAAGAAAGAAAAAAAAAAAACAGGCTGTTTTGGGAACAACTGTATGACGTGATTATAATTGTGGAATGTCCACTAAGCAAGTTAAGCATGAATTATAAGTGACATTTATTAATTTATTAATAAAGAATTGTTAGCATTTGCTGTGGTATAAAAGAATTAAAGCAAATCAAGTTAAAGGAAAACAAAATTCACGTAAATATCCTCTGTACCTTGGGTGTTAAATATTCTGCGTAGTTAAGTGAAGTCATTTCAGTTACAGAAACACTGATTTTAAGGGTTTAGTGATTTATATAAGCAGGAAAAACTATATATATAGTATATACATTTACCAGCCATTTCATTAGCTACATCTGTACACCAGTGGTTTAACTTGAATACCTAATCATTTCAATGCATTTAAGCATCCAGGCACGGTCAAGACGATCTACTGAAGTTCAAACTGAGCATCAGAATGGGGAAGAAAGATGATTTAAAAGACTTGAACATGGCATGGTTGTTGGTGCTAGACGGGCTTATCTGAGTGTCTCCTAAACTGCTGATCTATGGGAATTTTCACACACAACTGTTTGCCACGTTGATGCCAAAGCTCAGGCATCAGAGCATCAGAGGAGAATGGACGGAATGGTTTGAGCTGATAGAAAGGCAAACAATAACATCTCATTGCAACCGAGATACGCTGTAACAACCTTCTGGGTGCTGGGAATGTTAAACCGGGTCAACAATTCTCCAAAATAGGACAATAGAAGAAGGTTGAAGAAAAAAGGTTGCCTGGTCTGATGAATGACAATTTCTTAAATAGTCTGAAAACATGGTATCAACACTTGCTTGTGATGGTGCGGGGGATATTTTCTTGGATTTGTTGTTGAGTGTACCCCTCTTCTGAATGGTTACTACCAAAAAGAAGGCGCAATCCATAATACCAGGAAGATTTCAATTTCTTAAACATGATAAAACCGTAAAACGGATGGCCTCCGCAATCTCAGACCTCAATCGATCACTTTTGGGATGTGGTACTGTAGAACAGGAGATTCGCATCATGGACAGCAACCGTGACTATGGACTGTAATTTCTAAGGGGTGTTTCCAGCACCTTGTTGTAATCTATGCCGTGAAGAATAAAGGGTGCAAGCCAATACTAGCAAGGTGTACCTAATGAAATGGCCAGTGGGTGTATATCAGAGTACCAGTTTATAGATGCCAGATAACGTAAGAATAAGAACAAGAAATTATAATAATTATTATTTAATAATTATAATATTGATGTAATAATTGTTACATGAGACATTGTCTAATAATAAGATATAATTCTTATTATTGTTATTATTGGAGCAGCCGAAAGATCAACAACAACATTATT
>JAOTQY010000025.1:9420817-9433402 GCA_026413445.1 Dolichallabes microphthalmus | reverse complement strand
GAGCCTGGCCGGGAATCGAACCCGGACCCTGGAGGTGCAAGGCGACAGTGCTAACCACTACACCACTGTGCCGCCTTAGTCTACATAATTTTATTTTAATTTAGCTGTACCTGAACTCGACCATTGAGGTTGCACAAGTGAGTATAGTCTGATAGTCGATAGTTCCAAGCCCGAATACAGTAAATAAGGAGTGTTGCGTCAGGAAGGGTATCCGGCGTAAAACATTACTCTGCAGATCATGAAGAAGAAGACTGTAACTGTAGCTGATGATGCACAATAGTGACAGCCAACAAGTTCTTCAATATACCATATTGTATATTTGGAAAATCATTATAGTAAGTGACTAGCTCATGAGGGAATGCCAAGAGTGTGCAAAGCTGTCCTCAAAGCAAAAGGTGGCTACTTTGAAGAATGAAATGTATGTTTGCACTTTTTTTCTTACAATATTGTAATTGCATGTGTTGTTTTATAGTTTAGACTTGATGCATTCAGTATTGTTCTAGAATATTGAAGTAAGTAAAATTTTCTACACAACCAATCCCCTCACATGTGAGATAAATTCAATCCTATTTAAGAATTAGAGTCAGGGTTATAACTTACAAAATGTAACTATAACTTAAATTTTTCTTCAACATTACTTACAGTAGATATTGCATAGTGGCACGGCCAACTATTACTACTGTTATACTGTATAACCTTATTTGACCTTATTTTACACGCTTTATTCTTCTTTTGTTTCTGCATAAATTTGTTCTGTTTTATTCAGACTCCTACTCCGTTCCACGCTTGTTGATCTCGGTGCATTTAGAATAAAGGCTAGCTGTGGTGCTAGGCAGCAGGATTAGCGCAGATTGCTAATCCTTTCCTGTGAGTGTATCTGTGGTTGGCTGACAGCTGTGGGCCTCTGGACATCAGATTTACCTCAGATTACTCTGGAACAAGGCCAACTGGATCCAATAAGGGCACAATGTTCTGTATCTATCGCTCTCTCTCTCTCTCTCTCTCTTTCTCTCTCTCTCTCTCTCTCACTTTTCCTCCCACCCCTATGCTGTCCTAGAACAGGCTCCATCTCTTTAGAGCAGCACTGAAGCACGAACAATCCACGGGGAGAAAAAAAAAAAAAAACGATATTTATTCGATTTGAGGTTTTTGTTACGAACCCATCCGTTCGACCATGTCGAGCACAAGGCAACTAGCATGTGAGTACTCTTCTTCACAGAATTGAGATGGCACATACGCGTCCACCGCGGTTAAAGACTGGTTTGAGATTCCTACAGATTTTGAAGGTAGCAGCTGGGTTCTGCCTAAAGTTTTTTTTTTTTTTTCTTGATCGTTTTTAATGAGCTCTTCCTCAGAATCCTGTTCCTTATTTTTCCACGAAAGATGCTTTCCAATCTGTCTGCATTTTTTTTTTCTTTTTCCCCCACCTGAGAAGTCCATATTTTCGGTTCTTGTTGAATTTGATATTGTTACCGAATAACAACGGAACATGGTATTTAGCTGGATTTACAGTATGTTGGTGTTGCTGATGCTGCGTTCTCCACTTCTAAACAAGAACTTCTCATACTGAGATTCATGTTTAAGGCACTGATGTTTAAACTGTATATTTAATAGAGAGTCTTTTTAAAGGCACGTACTTGTGTGTGTGTGTCTCAATTCTCAGCGTGCGTTGACCTGAACTCAAGTGTTCTCGCATTTGACAATTTCTCTGTATGCTCACGAACCCCCTGTGCTCATTTTTAATGATGATGCTCACTGATACTGCTCTGCCCCCTCCCGCCGGCTGCCCTCTCGTCCTCTCTATGTCTAAAATACTGTTTAGGCACCTTGAACAGTATAGCGCAATGTTGCTGTAGTCCGTCCTAAGACAGAGTTTGCAGGCTGCTTTGCTTTAATGATTAATAGGGTAGAACATCCAGAACTGAGCCGTTTTGCGTCACCTGTTTAGTAGCTCAAAAACAAAACATAGACATACTGTAGACTTGCATTACATATTATCTTGTGATTTTATTTAATACTGAGCATGGTGTTGTACCAATAACTGTATCGTTGCCTACGAGCTTGTTCGCTAGTAAGTGCAGATTCATACTAGCTGATTGCATGCCAAATGAAATTGGCTGTCTGCGAGTTAAACTCATGAGTTTTGCTTGGAAAGGAACACTATCGACAAGGAACAAGAACATATGCTCACCATTCAAGCCTGTTAACTGCAGTGTGGAGCAACACTGGATTTACCGACATGATCAATAGATTAGTCCCTGCTAAGGAATCTAAAGTGAGATGGATATGTTGGAAATTTACCCTTTCTAAGCCACAAACATAAAAAAAAAAAACGCAGGAGCCGTTTGATTTTGCATTAACCCTAATAGCATCTAATCAAGTTCGACTGGTCTCTACATCACAGATGGAAAAAGGCTCAGACAGAGACAGGAAGAAGAGAAATCGTCATGGCCTAGATATTTTAGGAAGTCACAGTCATCCATCTTGTAAATGAACCACTGGAGAGCGCTTATTAATGCTGGAAATGAGAATAGAGGGGGAAATTAAATAGAAGAAATTTTAAAGAATAAGATGGCCAGGTTGACAGTTTTGATCAAACTTGAGTTTTATAGAGTGCGTATAGACCTGTATGTACTGTATGTCTACTGTATGTTTGCCAGTTGTCCGACAATGTTTGTCTTCTACACTATATCTGTTTTACTTTTTCATGTCTACCTTAATTGTTTTAAAATGAATCTAAAAGCACAAGTCTAACTTATATTTAAATATACATCAAAGAGCATTAGTCACCTGCATATCCTACAGATAAAGATCCCTTCAGCACCACCTACTCCATGTTTCTCGGCAGGTGATGTGGGTGTGCAACCTGTGCAGGAAGCAGCAAGAGATTCTTACTAAATCTGGAGAATGGTTCTCACCAGGGCCAAGAGGCAGGCCTCTGAGCTTGCCCGGCCCTGAGGTCGACCGGGACGGGAAGCTGCGTTCCAGGTCGCAGGTTACATCCGGAGCTAACCTCGGAAGTGTTAACGACCTCCAGCCAGTCACTGACCGGACCAAGGGAGTAGACACCATGCCAGCCTCACGAGCAAGGAGCGAACCCCCACGAGAGAAGTATAAATGATAATGCACATCTGCAACAATGATACATTATGAATTGTAATATAAGTCAAGAACAGTTTTGTCATGTGAATGTACACGTGTCATATTTCTGCATCAATGAGGAAACAAAATCTGCTTTTCTAATTAGTTAAATGGTCTTCATTTTCAAGGGAGTTTTATTTGTACTGTTGTTGGCTTGTACACTGAAACGGTAAAGGCTCTAGAGGGTAACTTTATTTAAAAGACTTTTACTTATTTAGGTTACGTTGTTTCTCAATTTAACACTGGATATAGGGAGAAAAGTCTTGTTAGTTCAACATCAAAAAAGGTTTAAAACTTTTCATGCCTGCAATCTGGCATTCAGTAGTTTACTGGTAACCTACTGTACCTTAAAAAAGGTTATGCATTGCAACCTAAAGTGCTTGCAAAATTTGGTTGTATGTGCAACCCTAAACAGGGCTTTTTCTGATAACATTTCTCTGATCATATATTTTACTCTCACACTTCCTGTCCCCATGTCCACTAGGAAGAGGCCAGTGTCTCTACATGAGCAGAATGGCAAGGTCATTATCAGAGGTGAGAGGAGAGCGGGACCTGGAAGGCAGCTGAGCCAGGCTTCAGAAGAGCGAGCTCCAGGAGAGAGGCGAGAGAGCAGACGTCTTGAGAAAGGCCATTCGCAAGAATACGACCACCCTGGTGACACTTCCCACCCTGATCAGCGGCGGAAAAAAAAAGAAGAAGAGGAACGGGAGCGGGAAAAGCAGCGTCGAGAAGAGGAATACCAAAATCGCTATTGTAGCGATCCCAACCTGGCCCGCTACCCTGTCAAACCTCAGAAAGAAGAACAAGAGATGCGCATGCATGCCAAAGTGTCCAAAATGCGACAAGAACGCCACCACAGCGACATGGCCATCAACGAAGTAGGCCTGGCTCAAGATGGTTGTGAGACTCCAGGCAGTCGGCTAAGCAGGAGGTCAGGGGGCAATGAAAACCGCAAGGCACCCTTGGAAAACCACCGGGCGTACTCTGTGGACAGGACCGCGGGGGGTAGTGCTGGTGGGGGGCCTGTACCTCTTCAAAAACAGGGTCACAGTGGTTCTCACATGAGCCCTGGGGGCTCCCAAGACCTCAGGGATGGACCGGATCGTGGCCACAAAGGTTACTTGGAGCCTGGCTCAGCAGCGTTATTACACAAGACCAAGCGCGAGAAAGCTGCCGAAAGTTTCCGGAAAGATTCTTCACTCAGTTCAGACCAGTCGGAGTGTCTCCGCCCACCTCCTCCCCGTGGTTACAGGCCTAAACGAGGCCTCAATAAGAGGCAGATGTCCATCAGCAGTTCTGAAGAGGAAGGAGGGTCTACACCCGAGTATACCAGCTGTGAAGATGTGGAGAGCATAAGCGAAAAAGGTAAGGAAGTCTTTGTCTTTGGTGTTAAATAACTTGAAGGAGGGTGAGGAATCAAATCTTTTTCAGATTGCTATGGGCAAGTCATGACATACTCATTAAATATGCAGCAACTCTTGACAATTGTATGACCGATTTCTCCATTCTTATCATTTGTTCTACATTTTATCACCTGAAAACCGTGCATATACTTGAGTCTTTTTTAATGGAGCAGTAGAAGCTGGTCCAGCCTCTGAAACAGATATATCTCATGGATTCTTTGGATAATTTTTTGGGGAATTATGTCAGTTGCCCTGTCATGTACGTAACACAGCGAGTGACTCACAGGATTAAGCATGGGCATGAAATTTTAAGCCTAAAACTGTTCCAAATTTACCATTGAGTATGATATTACATTTTAGGTTCATTAGGTTAAATTAAAACACCTCCCATCTGTGATTGAGTTTCGATTTATGAAAGCTCCATCTGTTAGATAAATTCTTCTGTATCTTTTTTTTGATGATGATTCATTGTGTACAGACAGAACATCCATGAGTACATGTGCTCAGAGTGATCAATTCATATTATATTTTACTGTATATTATACTCTATTATTTCCTTTTTTTTTTGTAAATTTTTATTCTTAGTGTAAGTTGTACTCTAATGTAAATTTTCCTTTTTTAATTTGTAGAATTATTTGAATGTGGATTTAATTAATGGTGTTTGTTTAGTTCTGTTTTTGTCGAGACAGTTGTTCAAAGCTTTTCACTGCATGTAGTACTGAGTAGGGTTGTGTGTGAGAAATAGAATTTGAATGTGAATTTGATTTGAGTAAGCGCTGATGGCTCTGAGCATTTTGGTTATTGCTCGTCTTTGTCCTTAGTGGCCTTTAGCCTCCTACTTTATTTGGATTTATGCCCCAGTGCAGCATGATGGATGGATCGTGTTGATTCGTAAATAGGTCTTGCTACAAGCCTTCCTAATATCATTTACCATTAGGAATCTGTTGTGTATCATGTTGTTGCTTTAGGTCAGAGCTGACTACACAATATCTGACACTAAATGGTTGAGATCCAAAGGTCAAACTAGGTCTGTGCCATGCCCTTTTCTCATCCTCAAACAGAACACCCGGCATTGTTAAGAACTTGGGCTTTCATCCGCAGATTTTGTTTCTCCAATATTATTTCAATAATTTTTTCATACACCGATCAGCCATAACATTCAATCCACCCAGGTTTTAGGTTCCCCTTGTGCTACAAGGTCAGCTCTGAGCCCTCAGGATGTGGCTGTGAAGGCTCTGGGGAGGTGATGTGGTGTCTGTAACCAGGACGTTGGCAGCAGATCCTTTGGGTGATGTGGGTTCCGAGGTGGAGCCTCCATGCATTGGACTTGTTTGTTTGTTGTGTATCCCATGGGTGCTCAATCGGATTGGAAGCTCGGTAGACAGACTGCTGGGCCCATACGTGGTGGAATATGGTGCTTTTTTTTCTGTCATGGTCTGCATTGACTTTTTTCAGCAATTGTGCTGCATTGGCTTTTCTGTGGGATCAGACTGGACAAGCTGGTCTTTGGTCCTTGCCGACATGGTGAGCCTTGGGTGCCCGTGATTATGTGACCAGTTTGTTGGTGTATAGTTGGTCATCAGTGTTGTTCAGTGTCATGTTATGGCTGGTCGGTGTATTCCAAAGTCCATATTTGAATATTCCAATCCTGCTTTCCATGTAGTTGTTTAGTTGTTCACCATAATTTTCTGTTATAAAGTATAGAAGGCGACACGGTGGCTTAGTGGTTAGAACTATGATTTGCACCCTGAAGGTCCAGGTTTGATTCCTGCCATTGGGTCTGTGTGCATAGAGTTTGCATGTTCTCCCTGTGCTTGGTAGGTTTCCCCCCAGGTACTCCGGTTTCCTCCCACATTCCAGAGATATGCCGGTTAGGGTAATTAGCATTCCCAAGTTGACCGTTGGATTTGAATGAGTGTGTGAGTGTGTGTATGTGGCATTGGATTGGCATCCATTCCAGGGTGTACCCTGCCCTGTGCCCTAAGACTCCTGGGATAGGCTCCAGGTGTTTTAGGCTCTAGCCCCTCGCAACTCCGTATACTGTACAGGATAAAGAGATACTATAGACAATAAAATATAGCATGCACAATAATATTTTTGTTAATGATTGGAAATATGTTGTAACTCACTGCGCTAATGAAGTTAGTGACTTCCTGTTCACATCTTTTGCATACTCTTACTTCTGTCATATTTTGGTTGTTTCTCTTTCTCTAGGTGACTGGGATTGCCATCCTTTCGACCCCACTGTATTGCACGTAAGTTTTTTTTTTCAACAATTTTAAAAAAATTTTTATATAAATGATGTTATTGTGTTATAAAAAGTAATGTGATTGTAATGAGTAGAGCTGTGTTATTGAATCGATTATGCGGTTCTGTTGGTCAATTCAATTAATTTGTGGGTCAGGTTTCAATTTCCAGTCGTTTCACTGATTTCGGTAAACTTACAAAGATTTAATGTTCTAAAATCTATAAATTCCTTACAAATATTCCATAGCTTTGGCAGAAAATAGAAAACGCTTGCAAATATCCACATGTTCTGAGCTATCTCTTCTTCTTTTGACTGTTTGAATGGTTGGTGCAATACTGCCACCTACTGGACTGGAGTGTGAAGCATCATTCCATCACCTTGTTCAAGACAAGGCATTTAAACCATTAACAGCACAGGTTTCACAGCATTTCAGTGTTAAGTGGACACTTTTAATAGTTCATAATACTGTACTTCAAAACCTATTTAAACCTGTGCTTGGAACAAATCAGGCAGGAACCAAAAAAATCACAATGCCTAATCGAATTAAATCAACTTTAGTCTACCTATTCTAGTAATGAGTATATATTTAATTTAATACACTTTTTGACTGGTTTACTTGATAGAACCACCATGTAGTGGTGATCTTTGGTACAGTACATATAATCATTGACTATCCTCCGGTGTTTTTGGATGAATGAATTTATTTTTTTATGCTAATATTTAAATTCATAAAAACCAAAAGAAGCAACTGCTAGCCTCACCCCAAGCCTGCGTGTAATATTTAAACTGTTAATGTGATTTGTATTGTTATATTTCATATGTTTAGCATAAGACTTTACTACTGATACAGTACACTCATACAATTAAATTTTATATTATGTCTCTAGTTATGTTTGTATAAACATATCTTTATTCATGCTTTAGATGCTTATTAAAATGTTAAAAGTGGCAGTTAACCTCAAAAAATTGTTACATATTAAAGTGTTACATATCAATTGCAATTGCTATAATGCACACTGCCATTACTTTGATTACCTTGTGTTTTCCTCAGCGGATCTCTGGTATTGAAGTCTTTGGTTATGCCCAGTACTTTCACTATAGTTCGCGTGCATGTCAGTAAGACTGTATCCATCATTAATGGATCTGAAAACCACTATTGAATTTCCCCCTCAGCATCCTGTCACGTGGCAGCCATCAAAAGACGGAGATCAGCTGATTGGCCGTATCACTCTGAGCAAGCGCTCCGCTGTGCCTCAAGAAGCTGGCTCTTTGCTCGGGCTGAAGGTGAGATGACAGACCACTCAGGCTAAATTGTAAATCTATGTTACATCTTCATATGTACCTGAGTACAAGGCCAGGCTCAACTTGCTCTATTTAAATGGAGGTCAAGATCACATGACTTGATAGTATCGTATATACTAGCATTAGTACCTGTTGATGACAGAGAAAGAGTTTGTAGAAATAGTTAAAAGGTTGAGTATCCTTATTTACGTTGGACTTATTTCATTGTCAGCCAAATAAACTCCCTGTTTGGTAATCAGAGAGTAAATCACAAATGGAAAATCAAAAAAGTAGATCGTATAAAGATAAAATTTTGTCATAAAATGACTTCGGCGTTTAGCTTTTCTAATGAATATTTATTAGTGCAGGTGTTCATTTACATTGAGCAAGTAGCTTATCTCAAAGTATATTATTAAATCTGGCACATAAGTGTTAATAACATTGCTTTTTTATTTCATTCCTGGTGCAAAAGATTCATAAAATTCTGCCCAGAATGTCGATTTAAGACGCGCCCACAGTTTGACCGATGTAGAGACAAACCTTTTTGTTTATTTAAATATATATAGTACAGTATGCAGTATACTGTATGTTTTATTTTACCATTCGACCATTTCTTTCAACAACTTACCAAATGCATTTTGTATTTTCATTAGGTGGTTGGTGGGAAGATGACAGAGACTGGGAGGCTTGGAGCGTTTATCACCAAAGTAAAGAAAGGAAGTCTTGCAGATGTTGTAGGCCACTTACGAGCAGGTGAGGATTGTTTAAAATGTGTATTCGTGTAACTCAGAAGGCCAGTTATGATGCTGAATCTCATTAACTTGTTATTTATGTACTAACTTTTTGTTCCACTGTGTGACCCGCCCTCCTAGATGGTTCTGTAGTTTGGCTAAACGGTAACCATTTTTCATTTCAGGTGATGAGGTGTTGCAGTGGAACGGGAAGGCATTACCTGGAGCAACCAAGAAAGAAGTGTACAACATCATTTTAGAGTCACAGTCTGCACCGCAGGTGGAAATAGTTGTTTCAAGGCCAATTAGGTAAGCATAGCATGTCATAGCTACTAGCTAATAGCTAACTGCTTAGTCATACCTGCTGTGTCTACTGTATTATATGTGAGATAAGATCTGTATTGTGATTATTGAGAAGATTAACATCATTTAATCGTTTATTACCAGATGTCAAATGTTTTATTGTAAAAAGGACACTGATTTTTTCTTGAATTGCTTTTTGTTGTCACAGAATCTTGTTTTCTTAAGTCATGTCCTTTGTTTGTTGCTTGATTGTATTCACCTGTTCTGTGTTTCTTCCTGATTCAGGTGTCTATTTATAAGTTCATGTTTTGTTACTCATCATACTTTTGTTTTATATCACTTTTTTTCTCCAAGTTTACTTTATTCCTTTAGACCTTGCTTTAGAGTATTGTTACTAAATTACTAGATCAAGCTAAAGTAGGAAGCTGTTTTAGTCTTTATGTTTCCCCAATAGTTTCCCTTTAGACTGTTCTTTGTGTAATTTTGCCTTTTACTTTATATACAAGGGCCATTCAAGTCAAACTGGGACATGTGATGAAATTTCTTGTGAGGTTAAAAGCACATTAATCTCAAGCACATTATGGTGATAAGTCTTTTAGCTGCAGTAAAACAGTCGAGCTCACTGCAGTTGTTCCTGTGAAACCCTTGAAAATTGAATGATAGCTTGTCGCCAACTTGCAGCAGTGACGCATCTGTCTGTGGGAACTGTATACACAATCATTCACCAGCACCACTGAGTTATTTCCACACACACCCCACCCTCCTGCAGTCCTGACCTCACTCCAAGCTATGTTTGATCCCTTAGAGGAGTTCCTGGGAGGCCAGCGTTTCAGACATGAAGCACACAGTCCAATCATGGTTCTAGCTCACTTAGTGGTATCCAAACACTAGTGAAACTCTGGGATAAGGGCATTAGTGTAGCAGGGGATCATATAGAGAAATAAAGAGAGATTTAATTCTCATAACTCTGTTCTGTTATTGCACATAATCAAATGTACCAGTTTGACTTGAACAATCTATACAGACTAAACAAAGAATTCCTATGAAACTAAATGGAAAAGGAGTGAGCATCATAAGAATATACAGTAAGATGGAAAATGACTGAAATGGTTTTGACATGTGATTTTTGGTGATCTAGTTGCTTCTTCTATTTCCATTTGTTTAAAGTTGATTTGCTTTTCCACTCCATGTAAAACATGCATTCATCGTGTTTTTCCAAAAAACATAATCAGAACGTTTGATAGAGCATATGAGTAAGTAAACTGCTCAAACTGTGGTATTGCTCCCAATGCCCGTAGTGCCCGACCCTAAAGTGTCCTCAGGTGACCTTAAGTAGTATTGCTAGCGTATCAGCATAACTAAGCCCCGTCACACTAAACCCACTACGTCTGCAGAAATTTGAGTCAACACAGTGAGTTTTTTAAAAAATAATAATAATCTGGTAATGCCCCTATCTCACCTTTGCGGTTTCGCACAGTGGCCATAAGTACGGTTCGTCAAGATTCACCGCGAGTTTTTGGCAGCGTGATTACGTTTCCATCTTTTCATCATCTTATTCCATCATCTAATTTTTTGCTGGTCCTCACGGAAGCTCTAGAACTAGACCTTGCAGAACTTCATGGAACGCATCTCACCACGAGTCAAACCGCACATGTGAGATAGGGGTATAAGAATGTAGTCCTAGTAAGACATGGAAAGAAATGAGTGAGGATGTAATAGTGACAACATTGAGAAGTTAAACACGTATTGATGCAGTACAATCATGGGTCAGGCAGGAAAGATTTCTGCGTTATCATAGGGATGTCACTGTGTTGCCATGTTATAGAAGTCTGCGTTAAGTTCTTCTTACGGTCTTCTGTAACTCGCCACGTTCATGATGTGCATGCTGCAGGTTATCAGTGCGTCTATGGTACAGTATGTTCAGAGAATTTTGCATAAATACTGGATCCAATTCCTCACAAAATCACTTCTTGCTGAAAAGGACTGATCCTGGTAAGAGCATAGTGCGATCAGATCAGACATTATAATAATAGTAATAATAAGATTGGACCTGGTGAGCACTTTGATCAGGTGTGTGACAGGAAATTAGGGGCAACATTACAGTATAGATGCATTGAGAACCTTATGGGGATGTGGCTAAGGAGTATGGACTTGATAAATGCACATTTTTCCATTTTGACTCCTCAGACTGCATTCTTTAATATTTTAAGGATGCCAGGGAAAGGTTATGGTCTTCCTCAGAGTGTGACTTAGCTACCTGATCCTCTCATTCCGACAATTTCCTTATTATCTAATAATCAATAATCAGTGGATATTTCAAAAGAAACATGTATCTCTTAAAAATGTCATTTTTGTTATTCTTTTAAAGAGAAACACCGAGAATTCCAGAGAGGTCGCATCCTCCTCTTGAATCGAGTAAGTTTTCTAGATTGTTTTTACACCCCGATGTACCTGTATGTTTTTTTTGCTACATAAGGCCACTATACTGTATTAACCATGTACTGTATCATTAAAATGTAATTCTAAGCATACTAACTGTGTATTCGCTTCGTATTAACTATAAATTTTCTGTCACATCAGCTGGTTCCAGTTCTATAGATGAGTCTCACAAGGTGGACCGTCCCTCCATCTCCGTCATGTCCCCCACCAGTCCGGGAATGTTGAGAGACCTGCCCCAGGACCTACCAGGCCAGCTTTCAGTATGTACAGCACAAAAACAAAGATGATTACTCATCATACGTAGTAGTATTGTATCACATATACAAAGTGCCATAAATTTTCCACATAATGACCAAGTAATTCAATTCACTTTTATTTTTAAGCAGCTGAAAGCACAGGGATGTAAGCAAAAAACTAGAAACACATGCAAGATACAGTAATTACTGTAAGCATTATTACATAAGAGGTAGTGCTGAATATCAGCACAGCAGTGACGCGGTCGTAGGCTCGTGGACACAAGGTTGAATCCCAATTAGCGTTAAATGGAAAGCTAATGCACTATGTATGGTTTAAAATCCCTTGTTCCACATATTAAGTAGTGCCCATGATCTGGGATTAGAGAGGGATTTGGGATTCAGCCTTGAGTTAGAAGGTAGTTGGCTTTGTAGCCTGTGTTAGCCGTGAACAGAAAGTGTTGTTTAAGGTGACATAACATCCTCAGGTTTTTTGCTGCCGAAAGTGCTTCCGTGACTGGTTTTGAATGTGGGTTTCAGCAGGTAGCTGCTCTCTCCTCAGTATTGAGGACCGCACAGACCTACTTTTACCCATGAAGCGACTGACTATCATTCTGTCATTTGTTAATTAGTCAGTGTAATTAACAAATGATGGAACACCTGATACAGAATGATACATATAGTCCAATCACCCCAGTTTATTATTTTCCTAAAACTTTCTTTTTATAGTTTTCATGTAAAATTACAGTAAATTACTGGCAGCAGTTTTGCCAGTAAAATGCTGTTTTATTACAGTATTTGTACTG
>JAOTQY010000025.1:9390621-9402712 GCA_026413445.1 Dolichallabes microphthalmus | reverse complement strand
GAATGTCAGTTAACCTAACCTGCATGTCTTTGGACTGTGGGAGGAAACCGGAGTACCCGGAGGAAACCCACCAAACACAGGGAAGAACATGCAAACTCCATGCACACAAAGACGGGAATCGAACCCGGACCCTGGCGGTGCAAGGCGACAGTGCTAACCACTACACCACCATGCCGCCTCTAATAAAAGTTGATCAGTTGAATCTGCTTAATGAAATGTCACTATATCAAAGTTTAAATGCATCTCTTTGATTAATAATATTTTTTATCTGCTTATTACCTCAGATCATTCTATGTAAATAGCTTGTTTCTATAGAAATAATAATCTTAGTTCATTACAGCCAGCATTACTGTTAAAAAGGGAAAAAAAAAATCAACACCATCTGGTGTGAGAATTCACGGTTGTGGTATAAGATGACAACTCTATCAATAGCAGTCTGTCTTACCATCCGGTTGCTGCGCTTTCAGTCCGATCTTCCCAGCCGTGAGGGTGGAGACTCAGTTCAGTGACTTTCTGGATGGACTGGGTCCTGCCCAACTTGTGGGCCGACAAACTCTGGCCACTCCTGCTATTGGTGTGTTACGTCTTTTCTATTGACTCTAAAATCTGTTCATGATAAATATTGTCATATTTTATAATGAGATCTTGATTACTTATTCCCTGTTAATGAGCATATTAGATATTGTTTAATTATACTTCTTCTCAAGAGTCGCTGTTTTTACACTCTGAACAGGAGACATCCAGATTGGCATGGTGAACAAGAAAGGTAAGCTGGAGGTGGAGGTGATCCGAGCACGTGGCCTCATCCAAAAACCAGGATCCAAATCCCTCCCAGGTCTGTCCCGTGTAATAAAATACCGTACTGGTTTTTGATGTTTTTTTAGAGGAAGAAATGTGAAGTTATTTATACGTAATTAAATATACAGTTAACAGTGGAAAGTTTTGCACATTTCTCCCATTTGTTATCAGTTACGTTGTTGTTTTTTTCTTAGAAATGTATGGAGGTAGATTTAGAGCTGTTGCTTTTTATTTTATTGAAAATGTAAAACTTTAAATATTTTTTTTGTATAGGCTTGACTCTAATTTACTTGTTAAAGGCATCTGATTTTAATAAAGTAAATTTTTTTTAGTCTTATCAGGTTTTAAGCACAGGCCATTACAAGAGCTTTAAATAAGAGGGGCTTTTAGGTCAAACTGGGACCTTTGGTGAAAATTCTCATGAATGAAGATGTAAAACTGATTGACAAATGAATTGAATAGGGCAATACGTACATGAATTATGATCCTCGCCAAGCTGGCTCCTTGAAAATCCTGAAAAATCTTGATTGATCCTTGAAAATCAAAAACTTGTCACAAAATTGCGAAAGAGATGTGTGTGTGTCTTTGTACACACAATCATTCACCAACACCATTTGCATATTGCGGGAACTCAGCTGGAAGTCATTGCCTCATCCTTTGTACAGTACAGTACTTACCTCTCACAAAGTCATTTCTACATGTTTGGGACATTAAAGGAGTTCCTGGGAGGCCAGAGTTTCAGATGTGAAGCAGGCAGTCTGATCATGGCTGTAGCAGGGGAATATACAGTATAGTTACTGTAGAAATAAAGATAGTTTTTGCTCTCATAACTGTGTTCTGTTTTTCTGCATAATCAAAGTCACACTCCTCGTACATACAGTATATTATGACATTTATTATTGCTATTTATTTCAACTCTGGTACTAATAGGGATTTAACTGTAATCACTGTGACAAATTATACAGTACAAGAGAGTTCACAAAAGAGAAAACAAAATAGTGTAAGTAGAGAGAATGCTTTAAAAGTGTTTTTTTTTTCTTCTCAGCTCCTTATGTAAAGGTGTACCTGCTAGAAAACGGGGCATATGTGGCCAAAAAGAAAACGAAAATTGCACGGAAAACGTTGGACCCGCTGTACCAGCAGACCCTGCAGTTTGAAGAGAGCCCCCAGGGAAAAGTATTACAGGTGGGTCATTGTTCTGCCTTTCAATGTCAGTGCAAGGTCAGTAGATGTAGGGTTGCAGACACAGTCTAAATTATTGTTGCATCTTGCAATATTAGGCCATATGGATCTATTTTTGCAGATGTAATTGCAATTTGTTAGTATACAGTAACACTGGCATAGTGGAATGAGAGTCAATTGTCGACTTCCTTCCAGGTCATCGTCTGGGGAGACTATGGACGAATGGACCACAAATCCTTCATGGGAGTAGCACAAATTCTATTGGAGGAGCTGGACCTGGCCAGCAACGTGATTGGCTGGTACAAACTGTTTCCACCGTCTTCTTTAGTAGACCCCACCCTAGCTTCGCTGACAAGACGAGCTTCCCAGACGTCTCTGGACAGTTCTTCAGGACCTGGGGTTCGATCCTAGTGCACTAACTTACAAAGCACACCCCACACTCTCCACTGCAGAGAATCAACTGTGGACATGACAGGACCACACTAAGAGGCAGAGCGGGGGAAAAAAATGCGATGAACAAAAGACGAAAAATGACAATCACTCCTGTCGATTACGTTGGGTTTGTATTGTTTCTTTTTGTTTCCCCCCCTCTGTTGTGCATCTGTGTGAAGTAAGTCCTCTATATTCTGCCGATTCTGTTTGTCCGTGACAAACCGTTAAATTAATCACTGCTCCGGAGCTGCAGTGTAGTTCAAAAGTAAGCAGGGTGATTTTCAAATGTTATTCAATATTTAACAGAGCAGCAGAATGTATCGATCTAGAAACACAATGACGACCTCCGACCAAGAGATTGTGGCGTCTCGAAAGAGACTCCTGTATAGGGGAGCATTGAAAGTCAAAAGGTTATGATGGTGAAAGGAGCAAGGCCATTCCAAAAAGGGATGATTTGGTGCCTAAACATCAAGGACCCAGAGCTACGGTCCGGTATCCGTAGAACATCACTGTTCCGATGGAGGCCACGTTCTACTCAATGTTTCCTCTTCGTTTATTCTTTTTTTCGGCTAATTCTTTTCGTACCTCTAACACACAAGTTATGAGGTTTGTGTTGTCTACAAAAGTACCGTGTGCATGGTGACGATGCTGAGAATGAGAAAACAAAAAAAAAGAAAACAGGACTTGAGAAAATGTGTTCCCTAAAAACATTTCCAACACTTGATTTCGCTTTCTCATGCGTATACTGTACTTTCTATTGACGCAGAACAGTTTTCCATACGCTTTCACACCGTGAACCCTTCCTGATGGTCTATGAGTGTATGATGATGATGATGATGATGATGATGCTACAGTTGCAGACTTCTAAAACGCCACATTGACCAAAGACTCAAAGTTCTAAACGTCAAGAGGACCAAAAAGGCGTACTTGCGATTCACAAGAAGGAAATCACCAAAAAAAAACAACAACAACAACAACAAAAAAATAGTTCAAATAATAAGTTAACATGGCTAATAGAAAAGGGAAAGTAGTGAGGACCAGCACAATTTTAATGGTTTTGTTGATAATAAATGGTCACCACTGGCTTTCATTTCTGTCAGCAATGTTACAATCTTTGTTTTTATTATTACTTTATTACTAAAGAGCTTCTTTACCGTCATCTTCAGACTGAAAGCATCATTCTTCCAGCAAAAGATCATTGCTGCCATTTACACCTTGCATTAGCATTTCATCTATTTTGTTTCCCCATTTAAAATACAAATAACAGCTAGTTGTTGGGTCAGTACAGTAGATAAGGCTTTATCTACTGACCCAACATAACCAATAATAACCTTTTGACCAAGCTACCACTGAGCAAGATACTCAACCTTCAGTTGTGTTGATTGTATCCGGCATCAACTGTACATCACCAAGCCAAGCGTACGAAGGTACCAATGACCTAGCTGTCACCATGAGAGTTCTTGTAACAACTGTAATCAGTTTCGTGGTAGCCATTAGCACATGAGATATTTGTGTTATGCCAATTTGCCAAAAAACATCTGACAAATTGGGTAATAACAGAACCTGACACCAATTACTGCAAAACACCACAAGAGGAAGATCTAGAGTTCTAATGCGAGAATTTTTGTTCAAGTGCCTATAAAACGGCTTGATTTGATTACGTTGAAGTTTTGTCAAACGGCTTGATTGAATCCGACAGCAAACAAATCACACTCGATCTAACTCAATAGCAGATCAACAAATTGGCTAAACATGCAGCAAAGTGTTTAAAGGGAATTTTCAGATATGTGAAACGTCCCGCTACCAATTATCACCAAGCCTCGTCGCAATATTGTAGAAAAAAACGAGTGCACACACATGCGCGCACACGCATATACGAACTCCAATCATATTTCCATCACATAATAGACAGATGTTGTACAACTAATAAAAACTATAAAAAATAATGCATATTTAAAGAAATAAGCCCAGGACATACGAGATCTGGACTGGATGCCAATTGGACGAGCACATGATGAGTAATATCAACATTTTCACCAAATGATAAGCAAGCATATTAAAGTGACATTTTTTAAAAACTTTTTTTCCTTGTAGTAAATACTGTATGTTGGCTAATTTGATTTTGAAATTCCATAAGACTTGTACAGAAAATTGAAGGCATCATTTTTGCGAATTTGCTTTAACAGTCACTTTGAGGTATATTGACAAGTTGCACAGTACAGGCAATTACAGTTTGAGTGGCATTACAATACAAAAGAGACACAATCTGTTTTCAGCAGGCTCTAGGATTTAGATCGTCCAATTTTTTTCTCTCGATGATTTAGCATTGCACAAAGATCATGACTTAGTAGGAGAGCGAGCATCAGATTTTTTTCTCCAGAATCCTAAGCCACAATCACATTTTGACAGCAGTAGTTGCAAACACCAGGGATGCATCAGGTCGAGTACATTTTTGGTACTCGTCAACACCAATTCTTATACCAAAATTCTTAAACAACTTAGTAATTAAGCAAGCAGGGTTTAATGGTACGTTTTACTTAGCTAAAGCAATGAACTCATGCTGGGTTAAGTCAAACCGGGACTTTTAATCTTGCGGAAGTTCCTGTTCTAAAAGTTCAAAGGAATGACTGCACTGGGCTCTGAGCCCCAGTCAGGATCAACCATTTATTGATATACAGCGAGAGGAATTTAATCCTTTCCAGAGGCGAGTTCTTAAGGTGGGAATTTGTATTGCAGAACGCATTTTCTCCAAAAAAGTAATGTAAATGCAGATAATTCCGTTACAGCCACCCAAAAATATTACCTATATTACCCATTCCCAACACTATAATCATATTTTTGCATATAAAAACAATTGAAACATTTTGAACAGACATGTAATTTAAGTAAAGTATGAAATAAATAGACATTTAACCTCACTTAACCGTAATTTATAATTCCTCTTGGCACCAGCTGCTTTAAAAACAAAAATGAAAGTGGCTCCCTTTTCTTCTTGCTACGGTCCTTGCAAACATTTTTGGGATCTAAGGTGCTAAGTCTTGCACAAAATGCAAAAAAAAAAAAAAACATAAAAAAATGTGTAAACTCACTTCGCTTTTCTTTCCATGACGCAAACTCCCGGACGTACAGGATCTGTACACGCAACTTAGCTGATGTTTAGTTCAGTTTGGTTCGTTCTCTCGGATGTCAAAAATGCTTCACATGTCGAGGTAGAATTTTCAGTTCTAAAGGCGGAAATTTGTGAGATGAGGTCAATTCGTAGGCGAAGGTACCACTGTACAGTACGTCCTTTACCATTTAAATATTTTACTGCGACTAAGAGTCTCGTCACCGTACCGAAGTCTTCGGCATATGTCAGTCGGTTTTACGCCTTGAACGCCACTTTATTATTTCACCATTTAAACATACTCAACATGAACATGCTTTATTAAACATATATAGACATATTTTATTTGAAGAATTGTGTTATAGAAGGATGCCTTAATTACATCTCTTCACTTTTTTTTGTATAAACATCGACATTAATTGTGATATATGTCCAGATTGTAGACATTTCAGTCTGTTTTAGTCACACATTATCACATGGTATAAGATGTCAGTTTTGCCATATACTGTAAGTATACTGATATTCCTGTCAGTATCGATGCATCCCTGTCAAACACAATCATCATTTGCTCATTGAAAAAAAAATGTTAAAGCAAGGTCTAAATGGGGCCTTTTGTTTAGGTTAAGTGGGGTTTGTTTCCATATACGGTTACATAAAGGACACAATATTATATCAAATTACATATTATTTATTTTATCTACAGAAATCTACGACCAGACTGGGTGAATTTTTTAAATTAAGATGGTGTATTATGTAATACATCATATTCTAGCATATTTTCTCCATTTCCATGCGCATGGAATTTTTTTAATGCTTTTTTTGTTTTGTTTTGCAGCTTAAATGCAAGCACAAGAACAATGATGTTACAATATAGGAAGAAAAGACAAAAAATAGGGAAATATTTGTATTTTGTTCATATATCAGTTTTTCTAATAATAATAATAATAAAAATAATAATAATATTAATAATAATAATAATTATTATTATTATTATTATCATTATTTAACATTCATTGAAACAATTCCCCTATGTGACGTTCAAGATGACCATTCACATTTTGTCATTGCTTCTACAAACGCCAATCATCTGCCAGGCTACTGGCCCCTCCCACCAGAGGGGGCGGAGCAGCATGACCTATTCCGAGCTGCATGCACATTTTTATAAACAAACAAAACAGTACAACAAAAAAAAGCTACAGAAATTGATACCTGTGTTAGTTCCACATACAGTAGGCCAGCTTGTTTGTTGCATGTACTTGTACAGTTTGCTTGTACTTGATTATAATGAGATAAACTAAGAAACTAAAGCCATTCACTCTCAGATCCATGGGGGGAAAAAACCCTCCAGTACTTGTCCTACATTCCGGTGAAGAATGTTTTATGTTTTATTTTCCTTGCATTTCTTTGTCTTTTCTTATCCCTTTTGAGGGATATGTGGTGTACTGTAAAACTGATCATATCCTAACCGCCTTCTTTTACAAATATCTCCTATGTAAATGATTCTTTACCTCCGAGACACAGAGATTAGCTAGTTATACGTAAATTAGAGTGACACATAGCTACTGTACTGAACAGGTGTGAAATACAATAATACATGCACAGATTGTAAATATGAACTAACCAATAAGTCGGTTAAGCCATATTTGCAAAAAGAGGCCAAGGATTTTCTTGCAAAAGACGTCTCTGTTCCAGAGGGACCGCTGACTCACTGGAGCTGAGTCGAGATGTCAGGACCCTCCAAATAACATCTCACGCTTAGCCGGCCCGACCGCTCGGCCATAACACGACCATCTCTGTGCTTCAATACAAGCCTCTATCTCTCTTCAAGATGCATTCATTAAAGGAAAAAAAATTAGCCAAGATCGGTTTCTTTTTTACGTGAGCCTGGTTTTCGTTAGATTTTATCAGTATTACTGAGTATAGAATGAAAAGAGAACTTCAAAAATGCTGATTGTTTACAACTCACTATATGTTCCACTGAAATGAGTCAAGACAAAAAATAAATAGGATACATTTAAATAAAAGTATTCACTTGCAACACTTTTGTTTGTATAAAGATGTGGCTCAAATGATGTGTATGTTTTATATTTTAAAAGAAGAATTCATTTTTATTATTTCCAAATAAAAAAGTGTGTGGAAGAACTTTTTTGTACCGTTTTTATACTTGTCCATCTATCCATCTAGGAACCTCAGTAGTCACACTAGGGACCTTGGAGGCCAGTGGTGACCGTTGTATTTATTCCCAGTTTTACGATCATGGTCGGACCTCTGGTCAACATTCACACATGCATTCACACACTACGGGCAATTTGGGAATGCCAAGTAGCCTAATCTGCATGTCTTTGGACTGTTGGAGGAAACCGGAGTACCTGGAGGAAACCCACCATGGAGAACATGCAGACTTCACGCACACAGACCCTGAGGCAGGACATGTGGACATGACCATCTGCTCAACGGGGGAGATTTGGCCAGTTTACTTACTGTAGAAGCAGCATGGTTCTTTATGAAATGCATCCTTTGAGTGCTGGCTCATTCCTTCCAGCTGGTACAGAAAAATAATAGCAATTGATGAGGTAATGAGGCTTGATAATGGTTGACAGTAAAGACAGACCGTATACTTCATAAATTGAAAGTACTTGCGTGAGTCCTAACATACTTTGGCTGTGAGAGAGTGTAATGGAAGACAGGTGTGCACAGTCAGTAATCTGGTGTATGTGAAGAGTTGAGAGCCTGTAATGGTGTAAAGTCCTTGTTGGCCATGTTTGGATACCACACTGTATTCTGGAAATTGCAGCTGGATGTGGATGCCAGGATAGATACAGCATAACCACCCACAGTAGTATGCTTATTCCCAAACCTGTTCAGACCTCAATAACCAGGAGTTGAGTCTGTTGGGCTTGGCGTTCTATAGCAGCAATGGTGGATGATACCCCAGGATGTACCAGATCATGCAGATCAGAGTGTTCCATCCAAAGAATGAATTGTGCCCAATCTTCCTTATGCCCTCATTCACTCACTCTACTTGGTCTTTAACTTGGGGGTGATATCCAGAGGTCAAACTTACCAGAACCTGTGTAACTACAGTATGGGTAAATTCCCAATGCCAAGGTGGACCTGACAAGACGACCTGTTGGAGGATACAGTAAAGAGACTCAGAAAATAATCGGAGATCACCATGGTTATGATTATGATGGCAAGGTGTGGCTCAGGGTCCTAAGACATGGGACGTGGTACAGTATGCAGTTACCAGCTGGCAGAGTTCGAGGTACATTGGCTTGGCCACTTGCTGAACAGGAGGAGATGAACAGGTTGATGTCCCAATGCATATTCAGCCACCAGTATTTTCCCTGAAGGAGCTGCTAAGTTTTGTCCCAGGGTGTGACTTGAGAGGTGTAGGACCAGGTGATTAGATAGTTCATGAAGTAGTGCTGTACAACATTCCTCCCAAATGATTACAACACTTTCCTCTGGCAAGATGCATTCTTCAAATGATACTTTGAGGGAATCTGATGAAGAATAGGACCCACCTGGCTTGGTGATATCATTTTGATTATTTTAATCTACTTCAGGTTCTTGTGGTCAGTGTAGATAACAAAGGGATGGAAGGCTCCGCCAGACATTTCCATCACTTCGCTAATGCTGGGCCGACTGTGAGTAGATCGCTGTTGCCTACCTTATAGTTACATTCAGCTAAGGTCATCTTACGAGAGAAAAACACTACACTGGTTTTTTGTTTAGACCTTTGAGTTAGAACAGCACTGACTCCAAGCTCATAATCTGGCCTTCATCTTCTCAAAGACTATAGGAACTGAATTCCACTGGAGGTGCAATGTCCCCTTGTTATCAGTGGGGATGCAGTTTTTTGATGCTTTACCCTGGTCCATGAGCACACTCTCTGGTGGAATGATGTACCCCAGAAAAGCTGCTTTGTGAGTGTGAATCACACATAAACTTGGTGTTTTTTATTCTTTAACATAGACACTTCAGGATATGGTGAGAAACTGGTTCGCTCAGGACCGTTAACTCCTGGGCAAATTGTCAACCCATGTGGACATGTCCATCAGTTCATTGAGGGAGGTTTGGTACATGGCAGTTTATTTAGCAGCTTGACACAGCCCTTGATGAAATGCATCCTTTGAGTGCCGGCTCATTCCATCAACTTCCAGCTGCCAGGGTGCAAACACTCAATGCATTTTCAGCTGCACTTTGGTCTCCTTGTTTGAGTGCAAGCAGGAGTTCAAGTTCTGTTCTCAAGGGAAAGCCTTGTTAGTGAGCAGGTTAAAGAACTGAGCTATTTTTGTGCCTTGAGAGACCCCCCCCCGCCCCCCTCCTGGCTAGCAAAGTGGAGCATGCCTTGCAGCATAATGCCCTTATGCTCAGCTAGCTCTCCCAGAGTACTGTACTTCCAATGAGCATAGCATCCAATGAGCGTGGCTGCAGAATGAGATGGTGACAGGGGCTGTGTTGACAAGGAGGCTTGATGTGGTGATCTCCTCAATTTCTTGGTGTTGCTCTCTAACAATGTGCCTCTGAGCTGTAAAGTAATTGTTGACGGCAATAACAAATAAAGGTTCTGGATTTGATTCCCGCCTCAGTGTCTGTGTACTGTACATTAGGTTGGCATGTTCTCCCTGTGCTTGGTGGGTTTCCTCCAAGTGCTCCAGTTTCCTCCGACAGTTCAAAGACATGCAGATTATGCTAATTGGTGTCCCCAAATTGTCTGTAAAGTCTGAATTAGTGTGTGTGCCCTGAGATGGATTGCAACCCGCCTAGTGCACTAAGTCTGCTGGGATAGGCTCGAAGCCCCCCTGCAACCCTGTATATCATCAGGTATAAAGGGTAAAGAGGTATACACAATGAGTGAGAGTGAGTGCTACTGTATTTCATGTGTTTTGTTTGTGTGGATGTAAAGCAAAGTAACTTGCAATTTTAGTCACCAGCAGATGGCAGACTTTTGTCAGGATGGGTGTTAGATGACTACAGTAGTTCAGGGTTGTCAAAGCACTCTAGGGCAACCAACACTGCCTTGCAGACACCCAATGCAATCAGTTCTGCCTCTGTTTGGCAACTTTTTCTGGGTCATTCTCCAGCCGTTTCATCCATAAGCGTTATTCTGTCATAGTATCTGATGAGCCAGCATGAATGTGCTCCGGGGACTCATTAAGCTCCAAATGTGGCCAATTACTGCCTTATTACTCGAGTGTCTTTTCACTGAGCAGATCAAGTCCTCACAGATTACACACCAGACTGAGAAGATGGGATGTATTCAGGAAATTGATTAGCAATTATAGGGAAATACTTTAAAGGAGTGTTCTCTGATGCTTGATTCGAGGATGTGTGGGTGTGAATTAAAAAAAAAGGGAAAAAAAAGGTACAGGATCCTGAGGATCCAATTATTTTAGGAAATGTTGGTTTAACGGTAAATGATGGAGATTCATAAGAAATGAAACAAAAAACACATGCTGTTTATAGGGATATAATCAACAGGAGGTGATAAAAAATGGAACAAGAAAAACTATTGAACAGGTGAAATCAGGTGTGGTTTCTGCTTTGTTGGAATGAAAACTTGCACCCACACACAGGCCCTTTCTGGAGAAAATTGAACACCGCTGTTATACAGTAGCAGCTATAAATTCTACTGTGTTGTTCCTCTTACCATTTTCTCTCTTAGTTTGTCATGTTACCAAGAAAGTAGAAAGCCCCTTGTGGGAAGGTTTAATATAACCTTCAACCTTTGGGTTCGACATCGGACCCAACATACACCCCTTCCACCAGGGGATTTTTATTTTTATTTAAATATTTTTTTTGCAAATAAGAAGCTGTTTCATATTAATTTTAAGGGGAAGAGAAATACCAAAACAGTATGCTCTGCATATCCCAACTAGTTCAGTTGAATAACATAAAAATTATTCACTTTGTACGAAAGCACCGAATTTGTAATTTATCATTCTATTGTTCCAGTACTGGTAACGAGCATTCATCCTATTGGGACAAGATTTTTCGCTTTTTTTCTGTTGATCAATCTACAAGTTAAACATATTGGTTGGCCTTTTATTCTTCCTCTTGTCATAGTCCATGTGCTTACTTTTCCTTGGACCTGCTGTTACTTATGCGTGTGTGAAAACATGCAGAGGATGGGTTGGATGCAACCAAGTCTCACACAGGGGTGGGGAACGGGATTCTGCGGAATGAGAGTTACATTAAATTTAAAAAGCCAACCACTTTTTCATGTTAAATGTCAGTAATCTTAATTAATCATTATAAGATGATATTTGGGGTGATTAGTGTTTAATTGGCCAGTTTTAATTACTGGGGTTTGATTACAAGTGCCAATTCGCCATGAATTAAGCCTATGGCTCTAACTGTTACAAAGCACTGGCTCTGGATATTCTTTTCTAAAATGCTAAATAGCAAAAATTCCTTTTATGTTCTTAATTGTCATGATCTCGTATGAGGAAGGACGCAAGATGCAGGTGGATTAGTGATAAAACAGGTTAGGAGTTTATTTTTGTAGCTTTTCTTAAAATATCACACTTTGGGAGAAAAGCATTAAAACAGAAAATCAAAGAACAC
>JAOTQY010000025.1:9374923-9388616 GCA_026413445.1 Dolichallabes microphthalmus | reverse complement strand
CTCCTGGGATAGGCTCCAGGCCCCCCGCGACCCTGAACAGGATAAAGCGGTACAGAAGATGAATGAATGAATGAATTCCTTCTTATTCTGTCTGAATGCAGTAGAACAGGTAGCACTATATTTTCACATGCTGGTCAGATGGGAGGTAGGTTTCATTTCTGACATGGTGATTTATTATTATTATTTTTTACATTTATTATGAATTATGTATTATTATTACAGTATTATTGACAGTTGAGTGTGACCTGTGAAAAGAGCTTCTTTTGCTAATTTTGCAATAATCAAATAAAAGCAGAGACAGACAAAGAGAAAGAGAGAGAGAGAGATTGTTTTAACCACCTGTGCGATTTGACTTCCTACGAGGTGAGATGTACCTCTTCACCCCTTTACTGAATAAACCCCGGAGCTCTGATTCTGGAGGATGCTGAGGAAACTGCAACGAGCACGATGTACCGCTTTGAAAAGGATGTAAACACGCATCAAAACGTGCGTACATGTGCGCGCGAGCGTGTGTGCGCGCGCTGTTGAGACGCAGTGTGTTGCTGCTCAAAGCAGAGCTCCTACAGACGCGTTTCCTGTGCGCGCGCTTCTCACTTCAGCGTGACAGAGCGAAAGCACGCGGCACCGAGGAACCCGCGCGACCGCTCCGAGTTTATTAAACTGATCGTCAACGACTTTGGACGTTTGTGTGTGTGTGTTTCTCACTTCGCACGCGGGGAGGAGCAACGGCGGGAGAGAGAGAGAGAAAAAAAGAGCTTTCCTGGGGCATGTGCGTCTGGCGGGAAACCTGTTTCGCGTCCGGTTTTACCGTCAAGCGTCGCGTGGAAGTGTGAGCGGCAGCGGTGCACGCATGAGCCGCGCGCTCGGAACGGAGCGCACTCTCCGGTGACGACATGCCGCGCGACCGCGGCGGAGACGAAGGCGCTTCCGGCGGCGTGCGCCTTGAGACACGCGCGACGGAGGACGTGGAGCGCGGCGGAGGTGGCGCGCGGCGCTCGGGCGCGGACGGACGGCGGGGAGAGCGCGGCGCTCGCCTCAGCCTGCTCGGCAAGCCGCTGGTGTACGGCGCGCAAAGCGGCCGCAGGAACGCGCGCTACCGCCGCCTGCAGAACTGTCTGTACAACGTGCTCGAGCGACCGCGAGCCTGGGCGTTCGTCTATCACGCGCTTGTGTGAGTTCCAAAAAAAGATTTTTCTTTTTAAAAATGCTTTAATCGTCAACCTGTTGCAACATGACTAAACTTATAAACTGTTCTTTTATCATGGACTTTCACAGTGCAACCTTTTAATGTGCATCAGTGGCCCCTAGAGCCACATGTGGTGCCTTTAACTGATTTACATTTCAGAAAGTGACACTGTTTTTCTGAGAATGTATGCCTAAAGATCTGCAGAGCGCAACAGTGAGCTTTTCCTCTCCTGAATCCTCCCTGTCATAGCAAGGGCTGAGGATGCTTTAGTGCCGTTGTTGCTCAGCATCAATTCTTGGGATGCACTTCCATACCCAGTTTCTGATTGCACTCTGACCACACTACCCAGTGGACTAGTTACTGTATGGGGATGCACTATGGGGATTTTATATCCAGTCAAGTGCAGTTTACTATATAAGGGAAAATGACAAGAAATGAGTAAGAATTGTAAAAAAAAAATAACTGTTCCGCTCCCTTCAGCAAATCCAGACCAAGCTCGTGTGTGTGTGTGTGTGTCTGTTAGTGCAGTGCGTCTCTGAGGATGGATCTGAGGATTATGTTAGTGAGAATGATAGAGACATTTTATTAGAAAATACTGAAATGTCTAGATTTTGGACAGAGTGTAGGGTTTACACAAGGTTATGTAGTAGAGAACAAGAAAAAGACAATAAAGTGATCAATCACTGAAAAAGAATAGTATTTATGGATGTATTTTGTCATATTAGGAAAGGCATGAATATGCTAGAATTATAATTTCTTTTTTTACAATGCTAGATGTTAAAGGGACAAGTGGATATTGGTCAAAACAGGACTATTTCATTGCTTTTATTATACACTAGTTTTTTATTATACAAGTTTGGACACCACTTATAATTCCATGGTCTTTTCTGATTTTTATTTCTTTCTTTCTACATTGCAAAACAATGCTGAAGGCATCCAAAATATGCAATTTTCTCCTTTGAATGGTCGATATTAAAATGTTTCTGCGACCGTATGCTCTGTATATCTTTCATAACGACTCTAATCTGAGGTGCTGTTTGTTAATTTCTGAGGCTGGTAACTCTAAATGAACTTCTTCACTGCAGCAGAGGTAAGTTTTGGTCTTGCTTTTCTAGGAAGGTCTTCATGAGAGCCAGTTTTATCCTGGTGCTTGATGGGTTTTGCAAATGCACTTGACGATACTGTTCTTGCAAGAGCTGTTCTAGGACAGCTGACCTTTGGATCTTAAAGTAAGAACTGACTGTTGTTGATGTTGTTGGTGTTAAATAGTTACCTAATGGCACATGTGTTATTTAATGATTTAGAAAAAAATTTATCCAAACTTGAGTGCAAACCTTGAACATTTGGTCAGTTGATGCTTGCTGAGAAGAACCAACATTGTTAGGAGGAGGTGAGCATTCCGATATACTGAAGCGTGAATTTTCATGCCAGTCTTGAGAAGCTACTGTCCTTAGGGTTTTCAGGGTTTATTTTCAACGCCTGATCCACCTTAACAAGGCCTTCAGTAGTATCTGAATACAAGAGTCAGGAGTGCTGGAACTGCCATCACCTCAACCAGAGCTCGAAAGCATTTATCTCCTGTATAGGAATGTGTAATTCCCACTGCTTTCTGAAAAACCAACACAGTGGAAATCATTTCTGCTTGGTCTGGAGTAATTAGACCTTTGCAGTGACTCATGGGTAGATTGTAATGACAGACCTGTTCTGAGAACCTGATGCATGGACATATGTAAAAGATTGTGACTTTCCATTCCACACACTTTTCTTTTCCTCAATATATGAGATAGAACTAACTGGTTATTTAATACATGTTGTTCTCTGTAATCCTGGCATTAAAAACAAATTAATGAGTAAACAGAGGTCGGCAAAGGACAGAATAAAATGAAAGCTGAGAAAGGTGTTACTTCAAAGTTACCAGATTTTTTCCGGTAAGCGTATTGTTCCAAACTCAAAAACCTGAACACTTCATAGAGAAACTTTTGTGCAAGTGTGCCTAAGTTATTTCATTGTCCTTGACACAAAGGATAAGTACTTCATCCATTGAAGTACCTTTCAGCTTCTGAAAGCCAGGTATGCTTCAAAGAAGGAAAAAAAAACTGCGCCAATTGGCTTCTTTTATGTAGAACATCTGCATTTGGTGTGATTGGACTCTTTTTTTTTTTTTTTTCAGGTGAATATTTATTTATTAAGGCTTGCTGATTTTCTTGGATGTTGTTTTATTTGATACATGCATAAAGAAGAAGGAAGCTCAGGCTTGCTTGGTATAAGACTTACAGTGGATTTATTTCATTTTTTGTCGATGGAGCAGCATGTGTGTGCGCTGATATGTTGCATAGCGGGGTGCTGCCAGACCTCCCTACCCCTTCTGTTCATCCCAGCTTCAATGCGTTCTGCAGTATACAGTACAGGCACAGTGCAGGCTTTGAGTTTTTTTTTTTTTTTTTTGCTTCAGGATGAATAGCCAAAGTAAGAGGGGAGGAAGAAATGTAGCAGGAGGAGAGTGTAGCAAGAATACAAGGGAAAAGCTGGTAAGGAACACGTACAGAAAGAGAACGCGGGAAATGAAGTGGACAGAATTAAGAAGTCGAAATGTCTCCAGACACACACTTTCCAGGCACGCCGCTCATACAGAGAAAATACTGCAAACAGCCCATCTAATTACCACTCAAATATGAAATCTGAAAGATGTATGTACCGTACTGTACATCTCCTGCAGCTAATTTTTTTTTACATATTAGATTCAATAATTTTGGCAAACTTGGTTGAAAGTTGAGGGCTTGTTCAAGGTTGGAACAAAAGCAACCTGCCAGTTCCAGGATATGAACTGTTAAACTTTAAATCTTTAAACCTGTATCTTCAGAACCAACACCATCCTACTCAGATAAACCACTGCCAGGACATTAGGTTTTTTAGGTAGGTGTCTGGTATTAAGCAACAATACGACCAGTTTGTCAGTACTGTTTCTTTTTTGGGTAGTGATTCATATTGATGAAGATATCTATACGTGCTTTAAAGTATACGTCTTGAAATTATACAATTATGTTGATACCAAGATTGAAGTGTGATTGTTGTGTTTTTTCTTTCTAAGGGAGAGACCTTTGCACCGCTTGAGATGTTCTTGATAGCTAGCTATTTCTGAACTTCCATATTACACAATACTCGTACCAAAGAAACATAGACTTGACTGCTATTTCTATGTCTATGCCAACTACAGTCATAATTTTTCTGTGAGCCACCATCATGTTTTGTTTGAAAATTTTGGTTCAAATCAAGAAAACTTCTGAGAATGGTAATCTACGTTTATAAATGTTTTTGGATGAAGGAGTGTATACTGTAGGGGTTGTTGAGGAATATCCTGTCTCTTAATCTGAGTGGTGTTGGATGAAGTCACTTTTCCTTGATGTAGCTTCAAACCTATATTGACTAACACCAAACTGACATGGGCTGCTGAACACAAAGAGACAAAGCACTTGCTTACATTCAGATGAAAACGGGGACTTTGTAATTAGCTGAAGAACCACATTAGTCATCATGTAGTGTTGTGACTCAGTGGTGAAGGTTCGATCTGACATGAAGAAGAGATACATTACCCAGCAAGCACATGTGTAGAGATCGATGCAAATACTCTGATATTCTTTTAATTAATCTAATGACATTTTATATATAAAATGTCTCAAAGTTGGTTGAGGAATCAAATGTACAGTATTTTTCCTGCCTCAAACGTAATGCCGTCCAACATTTGGTTCTTCACTCTTTTACCAAATCAGCCGAATTAGTAAGACAAATTTCCATCACGTCACAAGCATCGCCACGAGTCCGCCAGTTTCCTCATTCAACGCAGGTTAAACAAGCCCCCAGATTGTTTTCTTTCGCTTCAGTGTTTTATGTCTTCATTGTAAAAGTGATCATCATTTTTCACTTAGTGTCTAAAGGATTCCTTTGCTACTTCGTTGCAAATGATGATAAATGGAGATACATGCATCCCATTTCCTCAAGGCCAGTCATGCTGCATAGGTTTTTAGATTGAGTGCTGGGTTAATCAAATAAATCTGGTTGAATAGGTATACAGCATCCTTAGCTTTCCAGCAGACGAAGCATCAGGGGCAGCACTTTGTTCCCAGAGGACTTCCTTTAATTAAATATTCTGTTAGTAACTCGAGCCTGAAGAGGGAGCTACAAAGAGAGCGAGAAAGGAAAAGGGGGTATTAGAGATGAATAAAGGGTTAGGATATATCAGGCATCAAAAGCATTATGACAGGAGGCAGAAGAGGCAAATGGGCACACAGCGGCCCTTATCTTCACCTCGCAGCGTAAACAAGAGGAAGATGTCTCCTCTAGGGCAGCTCTAGAGATCACTGTGTGATAGACGGATGAATGCGGTTAGAGCACAGCAGCGTGGCGCTCATGCAGTCTCTATTTCTCAGAAGCCAATCAACATTTAGAGGCATGACCAGCCTTTGGGGCTGTCCTCTTTTTGCCGCCAGGGGTGTCTGCTATGACTCACCAAAAGCCACAAGCATGCCCTTTATAGAATCAGATTTGAGTAATTTTAGTGCAGGGGTGTTGGTAAAGCACTTTTGGTCCCATATTATGTGTGTTAGGTCTGTAGATACTCTAGATGTTGCATAAAAGAAAATTAGTCTCGATTCATTTGTTATGATAAACCATGATAAAGGTGTAGCCTTGAGGCAGGAAGAAAGGAACTGCAACTAATTTGCTTTCACTTTGTTCCTCTGAGACCGTGCTTCGTCCTTGACCAAAATTTCCCCACCAGCGTAGGTTCTCGTTAGATTACGTGAAATGATCAGCTTAAGCAGGAGTGGAAATGATTTTATGTAGCCAAAAAACCAAGAAGAATAAACCATGGAGGTGGTGGACAGTCCTGTAAATCTAAATTTCATCTTTATGTCTCCACTTATTTCACTTTAGAATATCATACCATATAGTGTAAAATGGAAAGCTACTCCTATGTAAGGAACTATAAAGTAAAAAAAATTCTTTCTGTGAAATTTTTTGTGTTCAATCCCCAAGCTGTGCCCTTGTTTAGGGGTTGGAGAGGAACATGGGATTCATTCTTAGAAGCTAGATAGCCCGCATTAGATGTGAAAAAAATCACAGAGGCGAGTCCTAACTAGCATTAATCAAAGCTCAAAACACAACACAGACGTTTCAGAGGCAATTCGAAATCACTTAGAAGCAATTATTAAGGCGACAGTGTTGTTTAAGATGACATAATGGAATCAGATTTTACTGTACAGGCCTACTAGCCTAACTGAAAAGGTTAGCTTAGCTCCTACTGTAGCTTAGCTTAAAATCTTTTGGTCTGTAAAAGCCAATGTTTCGATGTAACTAAAAGTTTCACTTCCTGAACACATTTATCAGTACACACTATATATTAATATACTGTTAACAATATTTATTAAGGCGATACTGTAAATATTGGAGAACTAAAGTTCGTTAGCATTATGCTAATCCCAGACAATGCTGCCCATGCGACAATCGCTGTTCTTCTTCAGGATGACGAGTAGTGTATGCTCCCAGAGTAGGTTTCGTATTCAGTGCCAGACAGTGATTTTGTTTTTTTTTTAATTCATGAAATTAGCATTGGATGGTGCAAAATGAGTTTTTAGGGATTTTTAAGGATTAGCATAGAATGATTTATTTATTTATTATAATTTTTTTTTTACTGGATATCGGATAGAGAAAGTAAATACTATTTAATTCGAATCCGCTCGTCAATACGCATGAATAATTAAGACATCACGCTCTTTCGTACAACACATCCAAGCATTCCTTGTACAAGAACAAAACAACTTCTCACTCGTACCCAGTGGTCATGTGCATTTCCATTCAGTTTTGGAATCCACTCTGCTCGTCTGTTTGTGTGTGGGTGTGTGTGTGTGTGTATACAGCGTGTCTCAGAATGCAAGGCTCTCATAGTCATCACCATCATCACTATCCAGCTGCCAAAACAACCAAGCTAGCATGACGTCCAAAGTTCAGTGGCCGTTGCTAATGCTGATTCCGGCAAGCTTGATGATCTACTGTAACACTTTGTTTTTAAACCTTGCACTTGGGTTTGGTGTGTTGTACTAATACAGTTGAGTATTTAGTCTTGTTTTCTTTGCCTCCCACGATCATGCGTCACTCGTTAAAGCCATGAGTCTGATTTCTAACCGGGGAGGTTTAAGTCAAGCGATTCTGTCATGGATTTAATCATTAATCTTTAGTAGTGATTACGATGCATAAACATACAGTGTGTACTGTAAGTATTGATATTTAATAATAGTGAAAGTCTTAATCACCTTTCTGGTTCAGTTACGGTTTAATGTTAAATAAAATAAATGCTAAAGTTAAATATAATCGCATGATTTTTGCATTAAAAAAAAAAAACTACATTTTTCCATTTAGTGATGTACTGCAGCACGGTGGTGTAGTGGTTAGCACTGTCGCCTTGCAACTCCAGGGTCCGGGTTCGATTCCCGGCCAGGGTTGATTCCCGTCTCTGTGTGCATGGAGTTTGCATGTTCTCCCCGTGCTTGGTGGGTTTCCTCCGAGTACTCCGGTTTCCTCCAAAGACCTGCAGATTAGGCTAATTGGCGTTCCCAAATTTCCTGTTGTGTGTGCCCTGCGATGGATTGGTACCCTGCCTTGTGCCCTAGGCCTCCTGGGATGGGCTCCAGGCCCCCCGTGGCCCTGAATACAGGATAAAATAGTGTGTACTATTTTACTATTTGTAAATATGTACTGATTTAATGGACTGTTTCTACATTAAGTTTGTATTTAATTTAAGGTTTAAACTCTCACCACTGGACTGAATTATCAAGTCCTAAGTACTTCATTCACTTCAATTATATACCAGAAGTTCTGTATCATTATTATCAAATAATCATTACTGATCTGCAGGATTTTGCTTAATTAAAAAGCAATATTTATAAACAAGAATTAGATAATGATCAGATATAGATAACGTGCAGCTCATGTGATTACTGTCCCTCTGTGTCCATGTTCAGTCTATGGAAGAATTCATCTCAGCGATCAGAGTTCACGCCACAGCGTAACTGGGGTTATCTGAGAGTGTTTTCCCCGGGTTTTTCTAACCCACATTTAACCCCCCTCCCCCGATTATACACATGTCAGCCCTTAGACTGAAGAGCAAAGTTTTCTTCTGAGATGCCGAAGGCCTCCTGAAAGTCAAATGCTTTCTGCTTTATGAATACCAGCTCTTATTCCTTGACTAGTTCTCAGATTCGGCTTGAACCTTCTGTGCCCTCTTCTGTCCTTTATAACCAGTGAGAAAGAACACGTACAGACTGGAGGCTCTGGTGAGGAAGAACAGGCCCAGCTTGGGTCCCTCAGGCTAATATCAGTGCAAGCCAAACAAAACTTATGTTGTTGGTCTTATTTGTCTTTTCACAATTATGGAAAGTTTTCTCAGAATTACTGAGTAGCGTGACTGTAGACTGTGTGTCCGTGTGTGTGTGTGTGTGTGTGTGTGTGTGTGTGAGAGAGAGAGAGAGAGAGAGAGACTACGGAAGAACTCCTGCATGGCTGGTCAAGAGCCAAAGAAATGTGTTACACACAGAAGGGGGGAAAACAGAAAAGAGGAATGAAGCAGTAACCTAAAATGGGTCGAACAGGCAAAAAAAAAACCCTAATTATGTAAGAATCTTTAGCGGTAGTGCGACAGAGAGACAGACAGGACGTACTGTACGGTATATCTCCACTTAATAACTATGACGGTGGTTTGACACAAGCACAATTTATTTTCCATGATGGCTTGTGACTGCAGTCAGTAAAGTGCACTTCATGTTAAGTAAAACACATTTCCTGTTATACAATTGCACTTTCCAGCTTATAGAACAGTAGAAAGAATTTATTTATGGCCGCGCTATCTGGTATTACCCACACGAGGCTGGCTTCTCTTTCGAGTCTGGTTCCTCTCAGTGTTTTTTCCCCTCATTTCACAAAATATAATAAAGATATAAATGTATGCATTTAATAAAGATTTTTTTGCGCCGGTGTTCATTGTTAAAAGCCCGTTTATTTTCTGCACCGCTTATCCTGGGGGGCCTGCTGTTTTATTAAAGGGAACTCATGGTACTGGAGGGGGTGAAAACCCATAGTGTGAGCCAGGTGCACACAGACACACACATTCATACACTATGAGCAATTTGGAGACACCAATTAACCTCTAATGCGTGTCTTCGACCTCGAGGTATCAGGTAGCGCTGGTGAATTCTTGAATCTGAGGCCTCGCACCTACAGGGTCGCCTGTGTATGATTTGGTGGTTTGGTTTGGAGTTTGGTGGGTTTCCTCCAGGTGCTTCCACAGTCCAGGCTAATTGGGGTGTGTGCGTTTGTGCCCCGCCGATGGATTAGCACCCCGTCCAGGGTGTTTCCTGCCTCATGCCCGGGATTGGCTCCAGGCTTCCTGCGAATGCTGATGACAACATCTGGAAAAATGTTGTATTTTAATTAGTCAAAATTATGCCACTTGAGGTTAAGTTTTTTTTTTTTTTTTTTTTTGTAGGTGGAAATCCAAATTCAGATTTATACAATCCGATGCTGATTTTTCCTAATTTAGTCATGTCCAATTCACCAAGTCCAAGTCCATTGTCCAAGTCCAACATTAAACTACTACTAGTACCACTCAGTCCGAAGACTATCATGGTTTTCCTCCAAACCTTTTCGAACTGCCCACTCACGCACCGTTGGGGGTGGCGTAACACACTCGGAGGACAGCGCTATCTGCTCCTTCCGCTTGCGTGAGCTCACTGACGCCCCTGATTGGCTGTAGGGCCGTGATTAATGTGGGAGCACGAAGTACCTCTTATCCCTCCCCTCTAAGAGAGCTCGAGCGGTTACAGCATCACCTGGGAATCGTACTCGCGGTCTCCGGATGATAGGGTGAGCACTTTACCACTGCGCCACTTTGAAATAGAAATCCATTTTCTGAAGGGATTTCTGGTTGCGTATAGTAGGAATCCACCTTGCATTTGGGATAAATTTACATTAATGTCTAGGATAGAAAGAAAAAAACACATTTAAAAATACGTCTTGTGCTTATTATCTCTGATTTTTTTTTGTTTTTTGTATCCAGTAACTACTGCTAATGTTTAATCCTGATGTAACAGTATAAAATTGATTTGATTAATATTCAAATTCAAGCGCTAAAACTTGTTAAAAGAGATTTTTTTTTATAGAGCCTCAGTCTCTAGGGCTGTTCATCATTGATACTGAAGTTCAGTAATATTTTAATCATTTATGCATGAGCATGGGATTCTTCGAATCGATCATTTCTCCCCATCCTCTATTTTCTCCTCACCTCGGCTCACACTTGGATGATTTGCCCGTAGTCTGTTTAAAAGCTGGTGTGTGTTGCTGTGCAAGCTTTGAATGATAGTCTGGCAGGGCAAGACTTTGCTGCAGCTGTGTATGTGTGAGTGTGTGTGAGATAGAGAGAGAGAAGCAGTAGCCAGCAGCAGCGGCGTTCTTGGATGTAAGAGCAGTATTTGTTCTGCCAACTTTCCTGTCACCTCGGTGGAGCAGTAAGGGAGTAATTGGCGCACGCTCCCTTAACATGCACGACACGATAAATCAACACAGACATTTTATGAAACAATATAAAATAAGCCACACATGCACAATCCAATTACAGTGCATAAGGAAAAAGTGGGGAGGCAACATCGAGTTCCTCTGAGCCCCGCCGATGGATTGGAACAGGAGCCAAAGCGTGTGGGACTATACACACACACACTCACAACAGCTGTATGTGTGTGTGAATAACACATTGTGCTGGGTCAATGAAAACAGCAAGTGTGTATGCCCGTTTGTGTGTCATATTACAAGCAGCCTTTTAATAGAGCGACTCCAGGGACATGATTGCACCGTCTGGTGTAAATGTTTAGCAGGAATCGAACTTTTTTTTTTATAGTAATGATATAAAAAGTGATAAGATCAGACTATAAATTATTACGACGCTAAATACAGTAGATAGTAAAAATCATTCTATTGTAGGTAGGAAAAAAAAACAAGTTGAATCAGGACGGAGCCCAACCAGCTTTATCACATTAGATTTTAATCTCGGATTTATATTTACCCGCTGTAAATGTGGAAATAGTTATTAGTTGGTGTATCCGTCTCCGTGGAGGCTCATGAACTCGAATTGGCGCTCTTGGCTTTTCAAGCGCAATTAAAATTCCGAAACTCATTATTCTGGTTTTGCTGGAAGAGCAAATATAGCTTGTTATGAAGCAGCGCGAGCTTATGCATTATGTAGCATGTAGAAACAGGAAATGATCAATAAGATGTTTATTAGTCACCGGCTTGTCTCAGGCGCTTTTATGAATATGAATAAAATCTTTTCAATTATTAGAGAGAAAAATTCAACAAAACAAAGTGTTGTGTACTGTACTGTACATAGGACTAATAAAAATAATAGCAACAATGTACTGTATCACACTTATCCAGCTTTCATTTTCTATTAAATTTTTTTTTTAATTTTTATTATTATTCTTTTTTTTATCATGGTGAGTCATAACCATCATCATAATCTCTACTTTATCATGTATTCAGGCTGGCAGGGGGCCTGGAGCCTATCCCAGGAGACTTACTGTAGGGCGTACACCCTGGATAAGGTGCCAATCCATCGCAGGGCACACACAAATGTACACACTCATTGAAACTCATTGAATTTCCAAACCTGCATGTCTTTGGACTGGGGAGGCAACCGGAGAACCCTGAGTAAACTCACCAAGCACAGGGACAATTCCATGCACACAAGACCCCGAGGTGGGAATCGAACCCAGATCCTGGAGGTGGCAAGGCGACAGGACTCGATATGAAAACTCTAAATGTCTCTGTTTTGGTCTTTCTTTCCTGCGATGGTCTTCATGAGAGCCAGTTTCATCATGGTGCATGATGGGTTTCGCAAATGCACTTGACAAAGCTGTTCGTGCAAGAACTGTTCCAGAACAGCTGACCTTCATGTCTTAATAATAACAATAACATCTGACTCGTTGTGTTGTCGATGTTACCTAATTACCCAGTGCCATATGGGTTATTATATCATTTTGAAATCTTAAGTATTGTTCTAAATTGTTGAGAATAAATCATTAAACTCGGTCGTTCATAGCGCCTATTAAATGCCAAAATATAAACAATAGGAGACTTTCGAAATAAGCCACTGGGCAAACAGGCAAAAATATATAAAAGGTTGAATCATAATATAAAGTATAAGAATGATAAAAAGTAATAACTATAACAAGTTATATCTAATTTGGATTTAAATGGGCTCTTTAATTAACTGGTGAAAATAACGTCCTGTAACTAGGGCTGGCACGACGTGATCAAAAATTCACACTGGTAATATTTCGACGCATGTTGCTCTCGCATAACACGATTTCTATTTCGATGAGTTGTGCAGCACTACATGTACAGTAGAATATGATTATGTGTAGCTTCAACATGTGTTTATGTCTTTTGTTTGTATGACACACACCGTCTTTATTCCTGATTGATTGATTGATTGGGTTTATTTACATGTAACCTACATCAGTGTGCACCTGTCAGTGTGACCTCTCTGTGGTCTGCTCCTCCCGTCCATCCAGTCGGTGTGAATTATCCACCATGTGTCTCCGACCTGAATTAAACCCCAGCGTCAAAAGACTCGTCCTCTCCTCTATCCACCGCCTCAACATCCTCACACACATCCGACCTGACAGAACTGGGTTGCTGGTTGAGCGGTTACTTCCTTGGGCTCCGCTTGTGCAAGACTTACTTCCTGTTGTCTTCGTGGTTCACTCCCGCTCTGTGCTGCAACGTCCGTCAGGATCCTCCGCTTCTGGTGGCGTTGAGAAAAACAGTGACATCTGCACGCTTTCAGTTTTTCCTGAAAGTTTTTTTAGACTCTTAGTTGTTTTGTTTTTAAGTACTCCACTGTTATGTTGTTGCTGTTTTGGAGTATGAAATATTAATAACAGAGCTATCTGCTGGCTGTAATTACATCCTGTCCAATTTAGTCATTAGAAGCGTGCGCAGTGCTAGCAAAATTGCACAGTTCTACAACAGCTCTCTGATTTGGTACATGCGTGCAAGCCTCTTATCAGCAATAGACTCACACCCATATTTATTCTCGCTAATAAACAGCTTTTGGTTTGGACTGGATTTGAGCTGGCTTGAGTCTGATTTGATTTATATACAGTGGCATCCGTCTTGGGTTTCTAGAGACGCTGGATCTTCCCTTGTCCGTATCTGCTCAGGGCCTAACTGGATGTTGATTTTGTTTTAATCATGGTATGCATGCAAAATTTTCAATATTTCAAAATTTCAAAATGTATTTCTATTTGCACCTAGCTAAGATTCATTCATTCATTCATTCATTCATTTTCTGTACCGCTTTATCCTTATATACAGGGTCGCGGGGGGCCTTTAGCCTATCCCAGGAAACTTAGGGCACAAGGCGGGGTACACCCTGGACAGGGTGCCAATCCATCGCAGGGCACA
>JAOTQY010000025.1:9251494-9265036 GCA_026413445.1 Dolichallabes microphthalmus | reverse complement strand
TAGGGTTAGATGGAGGCAGATGATTCGCTGTGGCGACCCCTGAAAGGGAACAGCCGAAAGACAAAGAAGAAGTAGTGCTAGTAAAAATTAACAACTACTATGGTCATAAATGGCAGTTGTAGAACTGTTGTAATAATATTAGTCATAGTGTTTTATTTGATGGCTTTTACTGTATAGTATTATCTCAGTCCTTTAATTTCCGTGATTATTTAAAATATGTAAAGAAATATTTCATTTCCTTCTTTTATTTCTTTCCATAGCATGAAGAGAGTATAAACGATAACAATAATGAAACTTACCGGAGACAATCCTACTTGGAGAGCCTCGCCATACCTGTACCTGTTGTGCAGCCAGGCAACGAGCCGAAGAGTGAGTTTCAGGGCAGGATGAAGGCCGGGGGAGAACGGGGAGGTGATCTGTCCAGCTCTCCCTCTCTTCAGGGGCTTAAGCCTCATGGAGAAGGCAGCACCCGGTCTAGCTTATCTCCTCCTAAAGACTCATCTACACCGCACTCTCCCACATCCAGCCAGTCATCCACTGGCCTGCTTCACAGTCTCCGTAACAAGAGGTACAAGAAGAAGGAGAGCAGCCAAAGCAGGAAGAGCAAAGGTGTAGCATCACCGATTTGTTGTTAATATTATGATGATTTTGGGAATACTTTAGTATCTGTTATAGTAGGAAAATAAACCAAGATTGTGCTGACACCATATTAGTGGTATGCATAAAATGACACCAAAGTTGATTATTTTCCTGTAACAGCACGTCTTTTTCTTATGCAAATGTTAAACAAATGACTTTTTACAGAAAAAGCCACCGGGTGAATGATTTGTTTTTCTTCCTTAATCACCTCCATACATTTATATTTTTAATAATTGTGCAATAGCTTTTGCTATAGATACTATGATGTATTAGAATGGTCACATTAATATGAGTTGCCCTTTGATCAGTCTAAAGCTGCAGTTATAGAAAATTAATCAACATCTTCTGGCCAATCAAAAAGTTCAACCCACCTGCCTCCAGGGTTGTGTGTATGGAGTTTGCATGTTTGCTGGGTTACCTCTGGGTACTCCGGTTTCCTCCCACAGGTCAAAGACACACAAATCAGACTAATTGGCGTTTCCAATTTTTATATGCAGTGTATGAATGAGCGTGTTCGTGCTAGTTGTGCCCTGTGATTGATTGGTACCCTGGGATAGGCTCCAGGCCTCCTGTGATCCTGTAGAGTAGAGTGGGTGAGTGAGTGGGTGAGTGAGTGGGTGAGTGAGTGGGTGAGTGAGTGGGTGAGTGAGTGGGTGAGTGAGTGGGTGGATGAGTGGGTGGATGAGTGGATGAGTAGTTCAATCCAAATGAGAGTTTGAAAGTGAACACTGTATAATAAATAAATCTTTTCTTATAGATGAGGAGAGTGACAGCTCAACAACAAGAACGTCCAAAAGAAGATTTCCAGATTTTGGGTAACACTCAAGCATTTTAAACACCACATGCATTTAATATGTAATAAAAATGTAGTACGTTTTCGTTGTGCTAATTTTTTAAAACAATATTCCATTAGTGGCTTGCGTAAATCTGGTGGCAAAGGCCGCAAGCAAGAAAAGCAGACGCAGCGCGGTTCTGTAGGGAGCAGGTAGTTAGTTTTCTGTATCTCGTAAAATCTGTTCTGTTTCTTTCTTAGTAACTTTTAGTCCCACTTCATTTATACTGTTTTCTCACATCTGAACGCAGGTGCTCCAGAGAACTGGTGGACGAATCTAGCGGAAACGCTTCTCCCTCTGACTCCGTATCCTCCATCCCATCCTGCATGCCTTTCTCCTGGTTCGGAGACCGGGAAAGATCTAGAGGCAGGGAGCGAGAAAAGGAGCAGTCACTTTCTAGTTACAGTCTCCCCCACAGTCCTACGGAGGACAGAACGGAACGAAGAAATAAGGTGAGAAATCGACAGACAGGGTTGGCTGCTTTGATTTTGCATGTGTGAAACTGGAATTCGTGTAGGAGCTGGCGTGTTGGATTGAGGTTTCGATTGGTCAGAAAGTGTCGAGTCTTTTTCCAAAACAGTGGCTCTGACAGTAGAACAGGTTTAGAATTGTGCACTGTATATTTTACTGTATGCACTGTAAAATACTGTGTTAGTATGTTAAATATGTTAACATAGCAACTTCGTTCAGTGTCCAGCCATAACTCACTCATCACACTCTCTTCTCATGCATTTTTTAAAAAACTGTTAATCCACGTGAACTTGCTGGATGTAAGATTCTTCATAATCTAGCGCACATGTCAGCTGACCCTGCTACATCACAAGGATGCCGAGAGTATATATTTGTGTCAAAGGTGTAATGGACTTGTGAACGAACCCAATTTATGAACGTGCTCCAATTTATGGATCTCATTCATAAGTCAGGGACTTATCTGTTCGGTTCCTGAATCTGTTCCTTAAACTCTTCTTTAAAACAGAGCAACTTATCCTGGCACTCTCGCCTCTCGCACTCCTCAGATTTGGTACAGTATGAAATAATTTTCAGTGTATAATAATCATATTTGATAGACAGGAGCAAACTAATAACACAAGTGAGGGACTGAGTATGTGGAGTAGTCATAGTCAAAACCTCAACTACTTCTTGGCTAGACAGGTTGTTACTTATAGCTCCAGTTACATGACTAACCGAGGCCTCCACAAGTGTGCATGTTTAGCTCTGTTACCTTTTGGAGTAGTGCCACTTTTTTGTAGTTTACCAATATTAACCAAATAGATAACTGCAAGCATACTAACATCGTAACATCACCTCGGAGGAGACCGTTATTTCTTTTTATTATTAAGAAGTGGCCACATTTTTATATACTGTATGGACATTACAGGTTTAAAACGGGTTAAAAGTTGTCATAGCTTGTTGAGAAGGAATAGTGTACCATCTAATGATGCAAACTCAGTGACTCCAGTATGCATCATTTCAAGAATTCACCACTGCTAAAAGGATCTTAAGAAATGTAACCTCTGACATTAACCTAATAATTTGTGGCCTCTATCTTATACTCAAATAAATATTAACCAGTTTTGTTTTTGTAGGGTTTTATTTCTTTTCTTCAAAAACTAAACAATAAGAACAAATTTCCCCAACTGTCTGATTTTCATGATCTATTCCCTACTTTTCCTTTTTCCCCCCCTTTGTTGGATTCCTGTTCTTGGACAAAATGTTCTTTTTTGAAAATTTTTTATTATAAGATGCTTTCCTGCTTACTAAAGTTGAAAAAAAGAATTGCTTATTTAGTTACCGTAATCTTCCTATCAGTTCGAACCCGTCTATCTAAGCTGTTAAGCAGGAACAAGAATGAATTTCATGTATTTGAAAGGAAATTAATTATCGATACCTCTAGGATGACACATTTAGCTAAATAAATAAGTTATTTCTTATTATTTCTTACTTCAAGAAATTATGGTTATGCAAAAATACATAATTGAAGCATGTTTTCATTGGTAAGGAAGGCCTGGTATAATGGGAATTGTTTGTGGAACCATCTCACTACTTCACTTGATGGTGTTTTGTAATCTCTTACTTGCACCATACTTTCTTTTTTTCGGCTTCTGGGGAATAAATGTTTTTTATTATTATTATTGTTATTATTGTTATTAATATTATTTTGGGGGGAAAGGACAATATTCTTTGCTTGTTATTCTCCTCACTTTATCCTATCCTACTCTAAGCTTGTGTGTTTGTACTGTGTGGTGTGTGTGTGTCTGTGTGTGGGGGGGTATCCTGGCCACTTCAGAGCTTCGATTTGAACGCCAGCAGTCCTCGGTCTGCCCTGGCAGCTTTACTGAGTGACCCTCGTACTCGAGGACACTCCCAGAAGCGCTTCTTCTCCTCCTGCGAGGTGAGTGACCCCAGTGGTCACACGGTCATAGCGGCTTTCGATCGCTTTACTCCTTAACATTAGTCTATATACCACATTACTGTATGAACACCCGCCTAATATTGGGTATGTCTCCCAGTCATTTAGACATCACAGTTTTACTCTTGTCATAGTAGCTACAATTACAATACCTCATTTATAATCCCACCTGAAAGTGGGTGGGAACCGGCAAGAGTGCCGTTGGGTGGCCAAGGCTGACTGATGCATGTGAGAAAAGAAGGCTGGCTCATTTAGTCAGATCAAATAGATGGGTATCTCAAATTGCTGAAAAAGGTTGTGCTGGTTCTGAGAAGGTGTCAGAACACAGAGTTTTGGTGGCACAGGGGGAGTATGGGAGGGGACCTATTCAACATGGTGGGAGGGGACCTATTCAATATTAGGTAGGTGGTGTGTGTATATCTCCATCCATAAATCACTCTGTTCTCCTCCTCTTGCTCGCACTTTGTGTCCTCATTCCTGAATCTGCTCTAGATTCAACTTGTCCTAATAACTTTTTCTTTTTCTTTTAATAGCACCGCAGTAACATGCTTGCAGTATTTACACAGTTCACTGTTAACTGAGCTTTTACAGCACTGCCCTGGCTTTTGTAAGCATATATTAAATTCTTCCTTCACTCTTATTAAAGATGTAGCAGAGTGCAAATCGGACATGGCTCTATATCAGGATAGCAAGAATAAATGAGACAATAGTGCTGTTTCATGGTCCCTTACACCGTCTCCCTCCACAGGGGCTCCACTCACACACGAAACACAGAGGCAACATCGAGACCGATTTGCTTTTCATGCAGAAATTTCTTTTTATAATGCTTATATTGTGCATCTAGCAGCAGTAACTGTGCAGAGAAGAGGTGATTGGTACTTGGACAGAAAGTTAGCCAGAGTTTATTTAGCAGTATGGCAATGTAGCTGCTTTGGTTTTAACATAGAATGGGCTACTGTTGGTAATGTTGTTTTTTTTAAGCACAGGCCATATTAAGTAGTAGAGATGTGGAGTGATGAATCATAAATATTTTATTCGGCAATTCATGTATCGTCAAACTGGATCCAAAATCTTTTTATTGTCATTATTATTATTATACATTTAGGGCATTGGTGGCTCAGTGATAGGTTTCTCACCTGCCATGTGGAAGGCCTGGGTTCAGTTCCCACCCAGTGCCCAAACCCTGCTACAGGATGCAGTGCCAGTCCCAAGCCTGGATAGAATAAAAGGAAGAGGGCATGCAGTGTAAAAACCTTTGCGTTATAAGTGTGGATCGGATGGTCCGCTGTGGCGACCCTTTAACGGGAGCAGCCTGAAAGACCAACATTTAATTTTTCATTTATATAAGTTTACATTTGAGGTGTTAAAATGGTGTCATTCCTCTATAATCCTACAGGTGGCACTCTCGAAACTGTTCACACATTGCGTCCACATTGCACCGGAAGGAGCAAATTATTGGCCAAGTTTATTTACAATTGTAACAAAATCCTGATTTTACTGTAAAGAATCGCAAAACAAATTGAATCGACACCTAGATATCATGATAATATCCGATCGGGTTGTCCGTGATCATTCCCATCCCTACTAATTGCATATATTTCGGATACCTTTTTAATGTTGTTGCTTGAAAAACCTTGTTTGAAAATTCTTTCCGCAACTAAAAATTATGATGTTTATTTTACATATATAAATGTATGTTATCATATGTGTTGTTCTTCAGACGCTTGATGATGAGCCTACTCCGGTCACAAGGCAGCACCTGTGGCAGAACCGGTCACTTTCTGAATGGACCACTCAGCAGGTGTGTCACTGGTTGATGGGCATGAACATGGACCAGTACATAGCCGAGTTCACTGCCAAAGGCGTTGACGGAAAACGTCTGGCCGATTTGGACAGCAGTAAACTTAAGGTGGGAATTCATCATGGATATAATTTTCATTACAACATGCAGATGTAGGCATTGGTAAATAAAACACCAACTTTTGTAATAATGCTGTTGTAGGAGCTGGGGGTGACGAGTCAGAGAGATCGATCTATCATTAAGAGGAAGCTGAGAGACATGAAGAAGGCACAGGAAAAGTCAGACAAGCAGAGGGCGAAGAAGGAGAAAGAGGTCCAACTGAGCGGTAGTAAACCTGGTAATCTTGAATCTGCCTGCTGAATCTGAATCGCCAGTACGCTTTACACTTCAGGGAAAAAACCCCGAACAGGGAAACAAAGACATTCCCAACTGGATGTCATAGATGTCGTGTGTGCATGTACTACAACTCTGAACACACTCAATTGGAAGTAATTTAGATCCTTCTAGCACATTCTCTCGGTTAGTATGGTTAAGTAAAAACTTTTTTTTTTTTTTTTTTTTTAATCAGAGTTTTATATCTTAGGACTTGATTTGTCACTTTCCAAACCAGGAACTTGCACGGCTCCTGCATTTAATTGAAAGTATTTAAGTGTATACAGATCACACAGACTTTACTCTACTGATTGATCCGAATTTAAGGATAACATCCTGATTTGGCTAAGTGATGCTTGTCTTTGGGTTAACAAGTTGAGGCATAAGTCTGCAAATCTCAAGCTTAGGTATATGACATCACCATTACCTCGTTAACTCACTAATTTGTCTTGATGTCATGCTTGGCATAAAATATTACATAGAATTAAAGAAAATAATGATAGGAAAACAAATGAAACTTGTAGCAGTATGGCTCTGGTAGTTAGCTAAGCACTTTTTCTAGCTAAGTAAGTAGATAGCTGAATATTATAATGTGTAATTAATACCTGAATCTGTGTTTGCTAGCAAAAAAGATACTAGAAATAACTATTTTAAAGCATAATAAAAAAAAATGCGGTATGTACTGACGGCTTACGAAAAATAATTTGCAATTGCGAGATGAAAAATAGTGGGCCCAAAATTGAGCCCTGGGGTACGCCACATGCTTATGATGGGCATTTATTATGATGATGTCATATCCTGTGAAATTTGTGGTTAGTTTATCAAATGTAACCCAAGCCGGAGCCTTGTAGAGCCAGTGATGCTGGGATGTAAACCAAATCTAGAGTGGCAGTTTCTATTTATTCACACTGGAGGGCAGCAGTGTAACTGAAGTGACCCAGACAGAGCTTCTCATCAGGCCCGGCATTCACAAAGCTTTTTTTTTTTTTTGCTTGCTTGTGTTGGGTCTGTTTTAATGTCCATAACTGGCATAAACAGGGATTTTATCGAATCCAGTTTCTTTTCATCTGAAGTGCTTTGTGAATGCTAGAGCTCACCCTGCACTTTAGCTTAATTTCTAAACTTTAATCTGTAGCAAGTGAATGTCTGCATTATAAAGCACATGACACAAGAGTGCTTTAGTGAGCAAACCTACTGAGTGGAACTTGAGTGTGCACGTTTAAGTGTGCACATCACCTCCCCTACTGTACACTTTGTCTTTTTACTTTTTTAAAAAAAAGAAATCTGCTTATTTTTATCGTCAGCTGTAAATAATGAAGCAATGCTGTCAATGGAACTGTGTCAGGAAGAGAGATCTTCAGTGTCTTTTATGCCACAGATGGTTTTACATGTCTAAGAATAAATAAAAAGTATTTTACATGAACGATCAGTCTGTTTTATTCCATTTCTTTATTTTAGGATTCATAATGATTCATTGCAATAAGTATTTTTTTACAGAGCTGTTTATTTTTAAACTCGTGTATTAGAAGTAGGACAACTAAAAAATATGACTAAATGTTGAGGTTGAGGATGTAAATTCTGGGATCAAAATAATATATAGAGGGAAAAATAAATTAAATGTGTGTGGAATTTTGTGGCTGATATAAATCTCACTTCCAGTAAACAAACCAAACATGAAATTTTCTCATGAATGTGCCTTTTTCACTATCCTTGAATACAGTACAAACATCAGAAACTTTCTGGTTCGAGTTCTAAAGCACAACAATACAAAATATTAGGGGTGTTCATGTCAAATTGGGACTGATAAAATTTCTCATGAATGACATTTACAGACAGTAAAGTACGATGATAGGACTCGGGTGCAATAAAACATTTGAATGGTGCAAACATTTAAAAGAAGTTTGTGAAATGACTCTGGGCTCACTGCAGTCGTTTCCATGAACATTCAGCGAGTGGAACGCTCTCAGGAAAAACTGACCTGGTTTGATCTCCAAATGTATCCTGTTTTGTTTTTTTTGTTTTTTCCCAAGGACTGCACGACCTCATGCTGCCCATTGCACTATTTGTACATTACAGCAGTCATTCCCTACATTTTTCCTTGTTTGCTCAGACCAGCCATATACCCAAAACAAAAATTTTTTATTGATCTTTTTTAATTTATTCCGATGACTTTCAGTTATACTGTAAGTGTGAAATTATGATTTCATTTAACACATGCAAATCTAATCATGACATCACATCCTCAGAGCAGACAAAGGGGGGCGTGGGCACTAAATTGAGAAGAATGACGGGACAGGAATTCTGCTTCTACATCCGCTGAACCTTGATCTGGTTCTACATGTTTGGCAATTAAAGGAGTGCCTGGGAGGCCAGATTTACAGATGTGAAGCAGGCAGTAAGATCATGATATCTACCATGATAAGTGCTTTATTGTAGCAGGGGATTACACAGAGAAAGAAATTGAGTTTTTACTCTTGCAACTATCTTGTTATTCTGCGTATAATAAAATATGTAATAAACTTTTTTGGTTGTTTAAAAAAAACCTCTATTTTGTTTTATTGGACATTGAAGAGTTTGCACCAAATTTACGAGTTATGTGCTAAAATGTGTTTCCCTATTTATGAACAATAATAACCCGACTTTCGATTATTGTTTTCAAGTCAACATCTTCAAGTCAACCTATCAATACAGAATACTTTTATTTAAAATGGTGCCAGATTGCACAAACAAATTTCAGTTGGTCTTTCCTTTTACCCGAAAACCTGAAATAATGACCTGTGTGAGTGAAGTAAACGACTGTACAGCAACGTCAATGTGAAACTGAAGTCAGTACCAATATTCGCAATTCATCATAATAATAATTATTTTAAAAAACATATTTTACAAAAAAAAAAAACATTAAGCAGTAATTAACAGTTAAGGGGAAAAACATATTTACATTCATCAAATAGTTCAGAGTAAAAAAATTAAATGAAAAAATGAACTTAGAAATTTTGGCCACAAAAATACTAGTAATAGTAGTAATAAAAATAATAATAATAAGGAATCTTTGGCTTGCTTGTGAGAACAGCAGAGAACAAAACTGTGTGTGTGCCCATATTAGATTTCTAAAGTTTTTGCACAAACTTTATCACTGTTCATAATATTATCAGAATATTCTAATTTTAAACAAAAGTACAGGTTTATTATCTATCGTTAGCAAAACAGAATTTCTTTACAATGACTTCTCCAAGTAGTTGAAGTTTGTTGTGAATTTGCATGTAATCTGCTTATTCAAGAGGTAAAGCTGAGAGAACACTGTCGCGAGGCAACAGACTCCCTAGAAATGAGGCATCTAGCATCTAGCTAGCATGTAGCCTACAAGTCTTGTGTACACCCAAATGTAAAGGCAGAAGGATAGTGTAAATCGCATAAAATTGTCAGGAACGTCAACATTTACCTCAGATGTGTTGGTAAATTACTTAAAAAAAAAGCCTCAACACTACTAAAATTACACTGTAATTACATGTAGCATTGATTGCCAACAGCTGTGTTGTGTAAGGAGAATATTGTGATTATACATTGTACAACAGACTATATGTAACAGTGAAGATCATTGAAGCATAGCGAAGCTGAAAAATATCCATCCCGTTTTTTTCGTCTGGGTTATCTGGGTTTTTTTTGTTTGTTTGTTTGTTTTTTTAAGTAGTCTCTAAACAACATAATACAGGTTTTTATACTTCCTTTCATTTTTGTCAGTCATACAGTATTTACAATAGAGACGTTCAGGGTGTGTGAAGAAGCACTTAAAAGTCTTGGGAAAAAGTGTCTTTGTTTTTTTTGTTTTGTTTTGTTTTTTTAAAGCAGGATATCAGTGTGCATTGCTAACCGACGTAGCATAAGGCTAGGAGTAGCTCTCGTTCTCGTTCCAAGACGTCATCCACTGTTTCTTTTCCATGGAAGCTGGCTGCTCTTTCCCAGGCGGATGTGTGCGCTCTTCCTTCTTAATCCTCACGGCGATGTAACGCGGCACGCTGTCGTCATATTTGGAACGTTTGAAAAATCCGCACTGAAGGGAACGACAGAGCAACGGAAATTAGCTACAGTACACCATGAGCCACATGTGGACTGCTTTTTCCTTTTTCTTTTTTAAGCTCGATACAAATGAAAGGCATGCCAGACATACAGAAAGTACGATGAGCAACATTTTGTTTAAGAGAGGCAACAGGTAGGAATCTAGCACCAGAAGATCAAGAAAATATAACATGCACAAGAAAGCAGGAAAGATTGGAGTCTGCAAATTCCAAGCAACTGCAATCAAGCTGAGCATAGCTGTAAATGTGTAAATTTGATAATCATGTACTGTAGTATATACGGTACTGTGCTAAAGTCTTGAGCAACCCCCTTATTTCTTTGTATTAAAATTAATGAAATTAAGTTGATTCAATTAAAGCAATGCGAACAAACATTTTACTGCAAAGTGCCTAAAGATACAGTACAAGTGAAAAATTTGCTGTTTAAAAAAAATAAATAAAAATTATGTAAAACTAATCAACGGCCTGATCACCTGTTATCACCTGCACCCGTTTCTCACTGGTGCATGCCTTACAGTAAGTTAGATGGTTTTTATGCTTGAATGATTCATAGGTCACTGTGTGGCTTAACAAACAACAGTTTCCTTTGAAACTGCTGCAGCAGGGACTGGACTTCAAATTACAGAAATTCTTCAGGAAGCCTGGAGAACTATTGCTCAAGACTACATTGTTGTTGGCCTTTTAGCTGTTCCCGCCGAGGGGTCGCCACAGGTTTTACGCCGAGGCCCTTGCTGACGCAATCCTCCCATTTTATCTGGGCTTGGGACCAGCACTGCATCCAGTGGCTACGCTTTGGGCACTGATCGGGAACTCGGCCCTTTCTGCATGGCAGACAAAAAACCTACCGCTGAGCCACCAATGCCCCTGCTCAAGACTACATAAAAAATATATAAATGGTCTAAGCTCCTTGGAAGCAAAATATGAAGAAGTGACGAGTAGCTCAAGATTTTACACAGTACTATACATATACTGTACTTGTATATGTAAAGCATTACATCAGAAAATATGTAACATGTCCATGTATGTAACCCTTTTATCCCCAGCGCTCACACCATACATGAAAGGTTTGCATTGTACACACCATCTTAAGTCATCACTATGCACAGAAAGTTATTATGCGAATATTTTTAAGAATAATAAAAATTGACTGCCACCATATCCCCAGATCGAAGCAATGCAAGGTAGCTTGATGATCCGGGCTAGCGTGAGTTAGCGCAGCCTCCACTGACTACCCATGCCAACCATTGAGCTTGAATGGATCTTTAAAGTTCCGTTACCAATAGAGAGCTGCTTGAACTTTCTTTGTCACTCCCTCTCGCTATGCATTAGAAGTCAGCCTCTCTTTCTTGGGCTCGCTTTTGCCGAAGAAGCCACACTAAAAGAAGTAAAGTTGTTAGGTTAGGGCCTTTTTTCCCCCCACTGCACAATGTACCAGAGGTTCTGGCACCAAAAAAGGGAAAACCCAAACATTCCAGTTGTAAGATTTGGTCTATGCTCATAACAGGGAATAATAGGACTGCAATGTTGGATGGTTTGTTGGTGCCACATTTGTAACCCATTAAAGAAACTTGTTTTTCTCAACTTTATTTCTAGAGAAATGTTCCTATCAGTAACTGAGTACCATTATTGGGCAATTATTGACTTGGGTTGTGCTCACAATGCTGCGATTGGGCCTCTGATGATGCAGAACGTTGGGCTTGATAATGGGAAGATGATGGAATCTGATATTTATATTGTATGTTTGATAGATTTTTTTGATAAGAAGTGTTTATGATTGGTGCATCCCTATTACTTTCGCTCCTGTGTCAGAATTATGTTATAATTTGATGCTTTGTTTGCTATCTTATCAGTGACAATTGTGTCTATTATTTATCTGACAACCATGGGAGTCATAATGCTGAAATTTTGACACATTTGCCATCGTCGTGATCATTCCGAATCTTGCAAGCTGCTGTAAAGTCTAGTTCCTGTTTCAATGCTTTAGAATGTGCAGTGGAAAAACAACCCTATAGCCATGGTCACAGCATTTACAGCTTGGTCATAGTCCATTTACAACTTCTTCAAACACATCAACACACACAGATACACAGGCACACATGAACAGACTAACATGAACAGACAGGCCAATCATAATTATTGAATGAGAGAGTTAATGTGGACAAATCTGTTCTGGACTGCAGCTGTACCAACTCTTACCTTCCAGAGCAGGAAGACCAATAAGCCCAGCAAGAGCAGGCCCAGTAATATAGCCACCAGTATGATCCACCAGGGTAAACCTCCGTACTGCGCTGCCTTACGTACTGGGAATACGGTCACTCGTACCTAATGCACATACACACACAAATAACGTGGCGTACTGTTTAGAAAGATGTGGTGACTCTCAGAATATAAGTCCAATTTTGTCCCAGCTTACCAGTGTATCTGTATTTGTCAGTTTCACGTTATTGGAGGAAGAGGTCAGACTAAGGGATGCTTTCACAATAATGTCGACATAACTTAGATCAGCGTAGTCCTGCATGGAACGACAAGAAGTGTTACAGTTCAGGAGTTCAGGACAATTGCAAAATATTCACAAAAGTAGGTTTCGATCAATAATTTTGTTGTTGTTGTTTCACAGGTGTGAAGGAATCAGGGAACGTTTTCACAGGACAAGTCACAATTTACAAAATGTAGGCCATAACGTAAAAGGTTGCACTTTAGAATGACCACCAGTCCAATCTGGCCCATCCTCAATAGCAAGACAGCAGAACATACTACATACTGAATAAGTTTAACATCTAATAATGACTTATGCTTTGATCTGCATGGCAATAGAGTTTGGTGCTTGACCCTCTAATAATATACAAGAAAAACTCAACAGTCAAAAGCTGGTCAACTACTCATCAGATTTCAACACTGAATAATTCTTCAAACCCACCTCTATAAAGGTGCCATTCCACAGACGAGCTCTCAGGGCGATGACGGCGTTGCTGTCCAATCCCTGGAGACTACATTTAAGCGTCACGCACGATGCACCGTCGCCACACGTCTGCGAACGATACAACAAATAACCGCTTACAAATAGCACAGACGTTTAGGAACAAAAATGTAAGCAGATTTTTACCAAAACTTTTGATGTCCTCTTATCAGCAAAAAGAGATGATAAAACCCCTTTGTCTCCTTTGCCGTCATCTTGATCTTTAATCTCACGTTTGGTCCTGGACTGTGATGGATCATGAAAAAAAAAAAGAATTAAGCAAATGACATGTTACAGTCTCAGGACTGAAAGTTTCTGCTCATGAGGAATCGGCGGCACGGTGGTGTAGTGGTTAGCACTGTCGCCTTGCACCTCCAGGGTCCGGGTTCGATTCCCGGCCAGGCGCGATTCCCGTCTCTGTGTGCATGGAGTTTGCATGTTCTCCCCGTGCTTGGTGG
>JAOTQY010000025.1:9156140-9166484 GCA_026413445.1 Dolichallabes microphthalmus | reverse complement strand
TATATAAAATTGTGATGGGGGGGGGGAGCATTAATAAAGGCAACAGTAGAAGAACAGTATCTTCTAATTATACTGTGAGTGAATTAGGGGATTGTATTCGGTGTGTAAAATTGTATATATTCATTTATTTTGAATTGGCATAAAGTTATCTCATTGTTTTTATTCTTACAAAAATACAAAAACAAAAATTGAAATAACAAAATCCTGGGGTTCAGTACTATAATCATGCATTATGTTACAGGATTTGACTGACAAGCGTACACAACAAAATAGCACTTCTCCCCCTGGAACATGGCACAGTATTGTTAATAATGAATGAAGTGCTACATAGAATTTGTAGGCTACAAATAATAGGCAAATAGGTTTATGCTTTAACACAGTGCTACTGATGTACCATAAATTTATCAATGTAAATGTCTGTATTTGTCAGGTTCTTCTTCAGGGCCTGCAAAATCTGAACCGGGCCGTTCACCAGGACCTCGTGGCCATCGAGCTCTTCCCCAAAGAACGCTGGCTCGCTCCTTCTTCTGTCGTGCTGCAGGATGATCGGCAGAATGACGAAGACACCGAGGAAGAGGAGGTCGAGAAGAAGGTGATTAAAGCACTGATGGACGTTATTAAAAGCTTTGTTTTATGAACTGTATATTGTAAGTAAATATAATTATTTTTATGTATATCAATTTATTTTTATTTATTTTGGGATCAGTTGGAGAGCCCTGTACTGGATACCACTCTGCTAAAGCCCACTGGCCGTGTGGTGGGGATTATCAAGAGGAATTGGCGGCCCTTCTGCGGGATGCTCAACCAATCTCAAATCAAAGAGGTCAAGAGCTCATGTTTTGATCAATAGTAATTTTTAACTGTGGTAATTTACTTAATGAGGCACACAGTAATATGTAAACCTTGGATTGTGAGCATAATTTAATTCTGAAAGCGTATTCGTATAGTAAAACACATGTATATCAGCGTGAATTTCCCCATAAGAAATAATGGAGAATCCAACAATTCGTTCCACAACCCAAAAGTATTCATATATAAATAATTAATACAAAATATAAAGTAAATATAAAAAAAATTAACTTGCACTTTACCTTTGAAAAGAATAATGAAAGAGCAGTGTTTCCATTAGTGTGTGTGTGTCTGTGATTACCCATAATCCCGCAGTGCACGAGAGAAGAACCATCGGCTCAGTTGTGATCATGGGACGCAGACAAAGCACATGCACATATTACTCATATGTCAAGACCTCGCTCATTTATCAAGTTAAAATCCATTAAAAGAATTACTCGCAGACCAAGGTTTCACTGTATTATAAGTCAATACCTTCCTTCAGAGATATATAGAGAATATACGTAGTTTTTACAAAAATGATTGGCACTACCAAGTGGTCTGGTCTGGTTCTTGCTGGTACTTTTGTACAGAACCTACACCTTAATCCCCCATTCCCCCCCACAGGCCACCAGGCATCTGTTCACTCCAGCAGACAGACGAATCCCACGGATCCGCATCGAGACACGTCAGGCCTCCACGCTGGTGGGACAGCGGATCATCGTAGCCATCGATGGTTGGCCGAGGAATTCCAGATATCCTAACGTGAGTTTGTGCTGCCAGGCTGCTCTAGTGATCTCTTATATTTTTATATAATTACAAGTGACACATGTGTATACATAATAGCCTCTTGACATTCCATCCATGATGATGTATTAATGTGTGTCCCAGGGCCACTTTGTGAGGAACCTAGGAGGAGTAGGTGATAAGGAGACTGAGACAGAGGTTCTGCTTTTAGAGCACGATGTCCCGCACCAGCCTTTCTCGCAGGCCGTGCTCAGCTTTTTACCCAAAATGCCTTGGAGTATTACAGAGGAGGTACAGATCGACTGTAGTGTTTTTGTAATCAGTGCACTGTTCTTCGTTAGTTCTCTTGGCCATAGTTCTGCTCATCAAATTCAGAATGTCATCTTCCTGTCAGGATCTGAAAGTGAGAGCGGACCTGAGGCACCTGTGCGTGTGCAGTGTCGACCCTCCAGGCTGCACAGACATTGACGATGCGTTACACTGTCGTGACCTGGACAACGGAAACCTGGAGGTATGTATTTGTGAGTGAGAGAGAGTTTGTGAATACAGTACGCTTTGTTTTGAAAAGTATTTGGTAGGAAGTAGATTGTATTCTTGCACAGTATGTCATCTCCTCTGGGTTTTAATGCATTCTGATACCCAGAAGAATTTAATGGTGAGATATTTCTGATATACTGACTATAGACGCTTACTGCCTCAGGTTGGTGTCCATATCGCAGACGTGAGCCACTTTATCCGGCCAGGAAACGCGTTAGACCAGGAGGCAGCCAGCAGAGGCACTACAGTCTATCTGTGTGGAAAGGTAAACTCATAACATGTCCGAATGCATGTTATCCTATAATATAATTTTTTTATAATTGTTTCTGCTGTGTTTCTCACAGAGGATTGATATGGTTCCTGAGCTCCTGAGCTCGAATCTGTGTTCTCTACGTTCCAACGTGGAAAGGTAAGGGGATTGATGGCACTCAGGCCTTCATCACTTGACATCGACAGCCACACAACGATATTGTACACATTGCTCTGAATCACAAATATTGACACCCTGTCACATCTCACTCCCATTTTTTTCTACTTCTGTCCCCTGCAGATTGGCGTTTTCTTGCATTTGGGAAATGAACCACAATGCTGAAATCATAAACACCCGCTTCACCAAGAGCGTCATCAATTCTAAGGTAGGTGTTTAAAAAAAAAAAAAAAAAAAAAGGCAGGGTGCTATTACAGTATTATTTCTTCATCTTATAGCAATTCCAGATAAGCACTGTTTAATATTTTATGTTCATAAAACCTGCAGCGATCGGGTATTAACAGAATGATGTCCTTTCAGGCCTCTCTGACATATGCCGAGGCTCAGATGCGAATCGATGACTCCAGCATGAACGACGACATCACCAAGAGCCTCAGGGGCCTGAATAAGCTAGCCAAGATCTTAAAGGGCCGGCGAATTGAAAAAGGGTAATAATGGCATTAATCAAGCAGTTAAATTTAATCCATTTAATTAATTAGTGTATTAATTACATTTAATGTGTGTATTATTTATTATTTGCATATTGTCTCCTGACTATCGATGACGTCATAGAGCCCTGACGCTGTCCTCCCCTGAAGTACGGTTCCACATAGACAGTGAGACTCACGACCCTATAGACCTTCAGACCAAAGAGTTAAAGTGAGTGCAGGATTTTGAGTTAGTTAAAAAAAACGCCTCACCACATATTCACCGTTAAACAATTTCTGGATATTTTCAAAGAGAGACCAACTCCATGGTCGAGGAGTTCATGTTGCTGGCGAACATCTCCGTGGCCCAGAAGATCTTTGAGGAGTTCTCCGAGTGTGCTCTTCTCCGCAAACACCCTGCGCCTCCTCCATCCAATTACGACATCCTTATCAAGGCTGCCAAGTCAAAGGTACGTGTTATCTACCATACAGGATCCTTTGCTCATAGTGCATAGAGAGTGAACATTTAAGCAGTCATCTTTATTATCAAGCTGAACAGGTTACATCCCTGTTGAGTCAGTAATGTCGAGTTATTATTTTCCTACATCAACATGCTCCTTTGGGTTTTATTCTTCAACATTACTTTTGATATATATATATATATATATATAATTATTTTTTTGCTTGTGATAATATACAGGAGCTCCTGTGTGTGTGTGTGTGTGTGTGTGTGTGTATAAAACTGATTACAGGTAGTCCCCGACTTATGAACATTCGAGCAGATACGAACGGATCGCGGTTCTACTTCCTGTTCAATCACAGAAGTAGCTCACCTGTATTTTACAAAAAATAGACACTGCACCAGATACCAATATTTACAATTATATTCAATCTTCAAAATAAAATTTTCAGTGTGTAAGTGAATAACTAAAAAGTCTAAAATCCAGTATATTTTATGTGTGGGTGTGCAGGAGAAATGAGTCGACGTCACCGATTTCATGTCCGGGTGCATGATGATTGAAAATGTCTGTCCTGTAAATCCGTCCCTACGATGACTGATCCTAATTTCGAAAATCCTCAACAAGACAGAGTTCACAGTCTAATACAGTGGAAAACAGCTCTGAGACAAAATGCCATTCAGGATTCCCCTCCCGATTTAAAGGTGCAGAGATGATAATGTATGAAAAGAAACTTTTGTACTAAACTATACCCTTTCCCTCCTCAGGATCTAGTGATCCGGACAGATTCAGCCAAGGCTCTGGCGGATTCTCTGAATGAGGCAACTCTGGAGGATTTCCCCTACTTCAACACGCTGCTGCGTATTCTGGGCACACGCTGCATGATGCAGGCCGTTTATTTCTGCTCCGGCATGGACAGCGACTTCCACCATTACGGCCTGGCGTCTCCCATCTACACACACTTTACCTCGCCCATCAGAAGGTGAGGGAGCCTTGCCCCTACACTGCAGCAAACACAAATACACACCACTTCACCCAAAAATAAAAAAAAGGAGTTGCACAGTAATATTTCCGTCAGCCACCTTTGGCTTTGATTACAGTGTGCAGTGTCGTGGCCAGTTCATGTGTGAAAGTTATTCCTCATACTTACAGATCCACTCTTTCACGAATACGGTCCTTGAATATGTCTGTGGCGTCAGGGAAGAAAAACTCCATAGATGTGATAACCTGGTTACTCAGGACATTCAGGTCGTCAGCTGACTTTATTTTTTGCCACATAACATTGATGTGTCTAGACCTGACCAACTGAAGCAACCCCAAATAACACTGCCTCCAGAGGCTTGTAAAACAGCCACTTCATGCTCTTCCCTTCTTACACTGACACGCCCATCGCTCTGGAATAGTGTCAATGTGGACTCATCAGACCACACGGCTCCAATGTGCAATGTCTTTATGCTCCCTAGCAAAGTGTAGTCTATTTAAATGAAAAAAATGGGGGCAAAAGCTGAATGAAAATGAAAAGAATAAATGCAAAGCAAAAACTTTGGTCGAAAAATAAATAAAATGTTAAAGTTTTTATATTTTAAAAGAATAAGCATAAAGGGACGTTGTATTACGGTGTAGATTTCAATAGGCTCATTGTTTCTGGAAATATTAGATTTTTAGGACCACCCAGTTTTCTCCTGTGCTAGACATATGATTTCAATAATTTAGTCAAAGAAAGCAGTGCTTTCTTTTTCTCATACTTATATTTGGCCATTCTGTTGGAGTGCCAATACTTACAGAACTGGTGGAAATAAAAGCAATTAAATATGGCAGGCTTCACCTTTGGGGTAGAACTCTAGTTAGTTAAACTAGTTAGGTGTATGGTTTATAACTGAACCAGTTTTTTTGTTGTTTTTTTCTGTAGGTACTCTGACATCATAGTGCACCGGCTCCTGGCTGTAGCCGTCCACGCAGACAGCACCTACCCCGATCTCATGGACAAAAACAAGCAATCGGCTCTGTGCAACAACCTCAATTACAGGCACAAGATGGCGCAGTACGCCCAGAGAGCGTCGGTGGCCTTCAACACACAGGTCAAGCAGCGCTGCTAGAGTGTTAACTCTAACCCACTATCCAGTGCCTGTCATATTATATATCATTAATATTTAATACATTTTAAAAAGAGGAAGCAGCCATAAATAAATATATGTATTAAAACACCAACTCTATCACATTTTTGCCCCACAGCTTTTCTTCAAGAACAAAGGCATCCTGAATGAAGAAGGTTTCATTCTGTTCGTGAGGAAGAACGCCATCATTGTCCTCATCCCAAAGTTCGGCTTGGAAGGCACCGTGTTTTTTGAGAACAAGGATAAACCAGGACCACGACTCAGCTTTGACTCAGAGGTTCTCGCCAAGCTTCCCATTTAAAATATGAATGACAGAATTAACTGTTGGCTCGGCCAATGTTTACGTGGACTATTTTTATTGAGGATGATTTATTAAATTGCTGAAATGCTGTTTTTCCAACTTTAGCAATGAGAGTTGTCTCATTGCTACAGTTGAAAAACAGCATTTCAGCCAAAATATAGCCAGTCAGTCAACATGTCTGTCTGGTTTTCGCCCTGAAGGCTAAAATTACTAATGAGTAAAGAAAGCTTAAAGCAAACTAGGGCTCTTCTTAAGGAGTTCAGTCCATTCATGACCACTTTTTCTTATTCTATGTATTTATAAAAAAAATTATAATAATAATTAAAAAAGAAATCTTTAACTATAAGTTTATCTTAATACCCAAATTAGTCCTGAAGTGATTCACTGAATAGCTTAATCAGTTTCGACTGAATGGGGAAACATTTTTTAAATTGTAATAACATTACAGCTTTTAATTTGTCTTTCCAGGGCCCAACCCTGACCGTAGAGGATCAGCACACCTTCCACATCTTCGACAAAGTCAAAGTGACCATCAGTCTGGACGCCTCCAACATCCAGCACCAGAAGATCAGGATGGCTCTGTTAGAGCCAGTGGTGAGTCTCTCCATCATGTCATTGTGAGACTGTAAAACGCGAGGCAAGGTCCTAGAACCGGGATTGTGAACCTTTCATTGGGTTAAGAACCGTCCAACTCGTTATTGAAACCTGGAAGGATAGTGGTGAACGATTGTCTTCAAAGACAATGTGGTCAGAAGAAAACTAGAATTCGAGGGATTGGGACTAAACAGCTGTGTAGCTTTAAGAAAACCACTTAAAAGTTAAGCTAATTAGGAAAAAATGCTTCAAATTGCTTGGGAGCATAAAAAATGTACTATGGAGCACTGGGGAAAAAAAGTCCTGTGGTCTGATGAGTCGAGATTTACATCAGGTGAAAAGTGAGGCAGATGAAGACCACATCATTCCTAGCGGCTGCTGTACAAGCCTATGATCTGGGGTTGCTTCTTTTGGTCAGGTCTTTATTCTAGGTTTTTGTGGCAAAAAAAAAAGAGGTCAGCTGTGACTATCTGTATATACTGAATGACCAGATTTTCCCATCAGTGGATTTTTGTTCTTCACTGATGGTACGGGCGTATTCCAAGATGACAATGCCAGGATTCATCGGGCTCAAATTGTGAAAGGGTGCTTCAGTGAGTCCTGACCTTTTGAACCCCATTGAGAATCTTTGGGATGCTCTGGAGAAGACTTTGTACTGCGATCCGACTCTCCCATCGTCAATAAAAGATCGCGGAGAGAAATTATTGCAAGTCTTTATGAAAATGGAAATGTTCTGGGGCCTCCGAGTGGTGCAGTGGTAAAGTGCTCGTCCTGTAACCTCTCGCAGCCGGAGGTCTAGAGAGAGCTGATTGGCCGAGCTCTCTCACAGGGGAGGGATGAGAGGTACTTCGTGCTCCCACATCAATCACGGCTCTACAGCCAATCAGGGGCATCTGTGAGCTCACGCAAGCAGAGGGAGCGTATAGAGCCGTCCTCCGAGTGTGTTACGCCGCCCCTAACGGTGCGTGAATGAGCAGTCGAAAAGATGCGGTCGGCTGGCATCACGTGGTTAGGGAGGGAACACGTGATAGTCTTCGCCCCTCCCGACTGAGTGGTCGTAGTAGCTTAATGTGGGAGCCTCCTAGTGACGGGGAGGAATTGGACACGACTAAATCAGGGGAAAAAATTAATAAATAAATGTTTTGGCAGTACATATGCTCATCAATGAAACGGCCGTCAAAGCAAAAGGCAATCTAATGAAATATTAGTGAATATTAGTTTTTTTTTTTTTTTTTTTTTTGGCCATAACTCTTGAGATGTAGGTTTTTAAGTGTTTGAACAGCACCTATGTTCACCACCACCGGTGTAAAACCAAGTGTAGACTTTAAACTTTAACAAAAATATACTGTATTAATATTGGGATAATATTTTGCTTGGTGATTGTTTAAAGGTGTTAGTAACTTTGTATATTCTATTAATGAAATAACAATTAGAAAAATATTTGATGTAAAATCTAATTACTTAATATGTATTTTCTGTGTTGAATATTAAAACTTTCTTCCTCTTTCAGATCCCAGGCGTGAGTGTCCTCTTACCAGAACAAGAACCCGAAGCAAAAAAACCCAAACTGGATCGCTGAGACGTCCAACTGCCCTTCAGCATCACTATTTGTGTCTAGTTTCTTATTTTAATGCTCATTTTTAAATCTATGTAAATATGCATTTGTTTAGTCAGATATGGAGTCGGGTTTGACTAATTGTAGGTCAGTTTCATGAGTGTAAGACTGGAATTCTTAGTGCTACATTATTCTGTTTCACTGAGACTGAATTCCCAAACTGGCCTTTGGTTCAGCTGACGAACTGTTATTAATTAAAATGAGTTTTTGTTTTATACCCACATTTGGTCATTGGAGAACTTTTTATTTTTATTTTTTAGATGAACACAGATGGTTACAACCAATCTGTGGCGATCGCACACAAGCTCTCAAGTGGCGCAACAGAAAAGACCTCAGAGATCACGAGCGGAAAAATGCACTCATGTATTAATAAAAGTGGAAATATCCGGTTATCTGCACTTTCCTCTCGCACAATAAAAGTGCGCGTGCAGCAGTTTTTAATCAACATTTTGGGTTGTTGTGTGCACATGCAAGTGCATGCCTGTGTGTAATGGAAAGAAATGTTATTAACCAGCATAGATGCTTAATTTCATAAGAGAAGACTCTTACACCAAAATATTATTAAACTATCTGTCAAAATCAAAGGGACATTTAAGAATCTCAAACCCACATGTCAGTTCAGTTTGTGTGCCCATTTATTTGTATTTAATTTAGCATTTGCAGTTCATGTTTTTTTAACTAATACTTTTTTCAGCATTTTTTGTAGATGTAGATTTTACATGAATTTGAATGTTATTTTACATAGCATTTTTTTACACAAGTGACTTAAGTTTTGCAGAATTTCTACTTTCATACACCCCAACCCCCACGCACTTTTTTTTTTAAATCTCACTCCTACCAGAAGGATTTCTGGCCACTTTAAACCTGCACAGGGGTTGGATCTGCTGAAGGTGAATAAATGAACAAAGAAAAATTCAAAACCTTGTTCCCAGAAACGTAATGGAATCTCATCTGCTTTATCACACCAAACCTTCAAAGGTCCTTTTTTTAGGACGCATACTGTAGATGTGTCCTAGATATTTTATTTTCTAACAATTTTTACAGCTCTGAAAAAAAAAAAAGAGACCATTGCAGTTTACTTCGGGATCACAAGCCATCATGCAAAGCTGAGCTGTTTGCTTTTTTGCATAAAGTAACCCAACAGCAATGTGAAAAACCGGTCAATCTGAAATGCATCAAAGCTACAATTGCAAATCACCAAATACTGATTTCTTAATGTTATTTAGCCAAAACATTAACACAATCTGCTTACAAATTATTTGCATTTTATTTTATTAAAGCTCTGCAAATACTACATGATCTTGGGTTATTTTGATGTGTTGTGATGTCATTTCCTTTCAATGTACACTAAAAAACAAAAGTTAAAATTTGAATTTAGGAGAAATATTGTCAAACAAGACTGTTTATTTCACCAATACATGCGTTCTGTAAGGAAAAAAACCCAGAAACCCAAAACAGACTATTTTGCATGTCTCATTTTTTCCTCCCAGAGCTGTATATACACAGCAAGTCTCCGGCTTACGAACATTCGAGTTACGAATTTCCGCAGATATGAACAAATCACAGAAGTAGCTCACATGTATGGTACAAATAATAGACACTGCACCAGATACCAATATTTACAATTGTATACAATATTTTCAGTGTGTAAGTGAATGGAAAAAATGTCTACAGCCCGGTATATTATATGTGTGTGCGTGTGGAGGTGCAGGAGAAATGAGTCAGATGCACAGTTTTAAATGAATCAGTACGGGAGCACGATGGTAGAAAATCTCTGTCCTGTAAAGCTGTCCTGATGGTGATTAATCCTAACTTCAGAAAAACCCTCAACAAAACAGAGTTCACAGTCCAATACAGTGGAAAACAGCTCTGAGACAAAATGGTGTCTGTTCAAGTGCGCAGTAAACACCATGTTATCCTCCCCCCTCGACATCTTCCCAGGCTACCTTTAAACGAGGTCAACTGACCCTGCTCCAGCACCGGGTATTCCCCTCACGATTTGGTGGCGCAGTCTCGCAAGAGTATTGTTTTTTTTTTTAATGCTTTACACTGTATATTTGTGTTAAAGGTGTATAATACTTACTGTGTGTGTGTGTGTATATATATATATATATATATATATACACATACATACACACACACACACACTCAGCAAAAAAAGAAACGTCCTCTGACTTTTAACTGATTTTACTTTCAGTAAACTTAATGTGTAAATATTTGTATGAACACTAAAAGAGTCAACACCATAAGACATAA
>JAOTQY010000025.1:9123086-9141204 GCA_026413445.1 Dolichallabes microphthalmus | reverse complement strand
CACAACAACTTGGCACAGGTTTTACGCCGGATGCCCTTCCTGACGCAACCCTCCCATTTTATCCGGGCTTGGGACAGAAAAAGCAGTCAATAAACTGCAATATTAGAATTTCTGTGACAGACCAGTTGCTGGTCATGAAAAGCGAGAAAGTCTGTAAAAATGGTAGAAGTTTATTTATTTATTGTGTCAAAGTTTGATGGACATGAATTCAACTAAAAAGTCCTGAATTATTTGAAAGAGGATTTTAAAAAAGCTTTAAACATTACTATGAGCCTTTGAATTTATATTTCCCCTAACTGTCTTTGATCTTTTTCTTCTTTTTTATTTGGTCTTTGATCTTTTTGTTCTCTAAACAATGTCATGTGTCATTTTCAGAATTCCTTATAACATTATACATTTCTGTTATATGTGTTTTGAAATCTATTGAATTTCTTCCAATAGATCATTGTAAAGACAAGAACACCATACAGGGCAATCCTCATTAACACTTGGTGTTTATTGTCATGCTGGACGTGTCCTCTGTAATAAGATTGTGGCTGGTAATTCAGCTAGATGGCTCTCTTCCTGAGTACTAGCTATTGAAGAGGTCTACAGGAACTAGAGGAAGACCTATCTCATTGTCACTAACATCACTTCATGTGCTAAAAGTGTGTAATATCTGTTACTCTATTACCACAAGGACGGTAAGGTCATGTCGAACTTGATGCTGATAAAAAATAAATAATGCTTTTAACCTGCAGAAATATTCAAAGTTAAAAGTCAGTCAGGAATCTGGGTCAAACTGGATGAGAAACACACAGAGTGCTAAAATTGCGACGCAGCCAAAAAACACTCATGATAATGGCTAATTATCATATATCTAAACGCTAATGCATGTATTAATTGCTTTAATTAGTCAAGCAGTTAAATGAAAAACAATGTCAGGGCCTTTTAATAATGCATAAACCTTTAGCAAATGTTTATGTAAATTCCCCTGTGTTCTGTTTCACTTAATACAATGTTTGTAATTAAATTGCATCGTTGTGTGTTCATCTATGTAATGATTAATAGTTTCTCCATAAAGTTAATAATTTCGTCTTTTACCCTTCCGCGTGAAGCAACAGGGTGGCTCGTTTCCCAGGTAGGTGGAAAACATCTGGTATTAATCTAAAGTTGATGAATTTGATTTAAAAATAAAATCCTTGTACAAGGTTAATTGGATGTTTAAAATGTAAAATACTAATTATTGTAATAATGCAGATTAACTTAGGAGTTTATTTTTTGTGTGTGTGTCTAGCCCTAATAAACCCAGTTAGATATCTGTTTGACCTTAAGGTCTGCATTTAAAGCCGGTTTTACATTGTGGATGCAAAATAAAGGTCGCAACAAATGAATAGACCCATTTTGAATGGATTTATTTTTGTTCCGTGGATTTCATGGGCATTATTGACCTTTTATGCAGAGGAGATTTTATTTCTGACCTTATAAAGAGACAGTGTAGAGCATACGATAAGGGCATCTACCTAATCATTACAAGCAGTAAAATAAAATCTGTTCACTAATTTGATGAAACATAGATTTTTTTTAAATTTGCAGTTACTGATTGACCATAAGTGAGCGTTGAAATTAATTGGAAATACAGTATAGAAAATAAATAAATGTATAAAAGACAACCACAAAAAAAAAAAAGATATGTGTGCAAAGTGAAAAACTGTACTTTTTCTTAAAGTTTAGAATATGGTAGGATTAGATTGGATACTATGGTATTTTCCAGACAACACTTCTAGAGTTTACCTTTCGTTCGATTTCCTCAGATATTATATTATCATTTAAGTTTGATTATTAATATTCTCTTAGCTTGTCAATTACATTTTAGAGATTCCCACCTTCGGACCTGTACATGTACAGTATGTCTGAGTCCAGCCCATATTCCAAGACTTGTTTTTTTCTTTGCTGATATTTTGATTCTGTGTCACTACTATTAGCTTGGAGCGTCATTCGCCTGAGAACATAACGTACCCGGACAAAAAAAGAAAAAAAGATGCATTTGGGATTTATTTCCAAATCTAGTTCCAAAATCTTGCAACGTGAGATAATGCCTTGTAATAGTTCCTGTTTATTTTAGTCACTGGCTCTTTGCAATTCAGCTCGAGTTGGCCTATGTTAATTTTTCACCTGTAGTTTTCTCTACAATGGACATTTTGCAGTAGAAGTGCTCTAAAGTTTCATTATTCTGTTTCAAACAGCTATGCACAGGCTTGGCTATGATAGTAAGAACCAAAACATTATGCCCGATACTGTGTAGGTCGCGTATGTGTTGCCGGGGCAGGCATGACTCCACAAGACCTCTGGGGATATGTTGTGATGTCTGGCAGGAGGATCCTTTGGGTACTGTGGCTTGTGGATCAGGCTTGTTTCTCCAGTGCATTCCATGGATGCTCAACAGGATTGAGATCTGGAGAATTTGGAGGGCTTCTGATTCCTTGCTATCATGTCCAGCATTAATATTTTCCTCAATTTCGGCTACGTTCATTATTCTGTGGCATCAGACCAGACATGCTGGCCTTTGGTCCCATAATGAACTTTGGGTGCCCATGATCCTGTCACCTGTCATCAATGTTATTCAATTCACCTGGCAGTGGTGTTAGTATTGTGACTGATCGGTACATGTACTCTGTAGTACTCCTAGTGGCGTTCAGTATAGACAGTGTTGTATTCTATACATGTATGCATTCTCATTATAACTAATCACATTGTACCGGATTGTGAACAGATAGGATGGGAATTGAGCAGCTTGGCCCATAACCTTTATTGTCACTACTACTACAAAGTCTGTTCTAGGAAATTAATCCACAGTAATAGGCCATAACGGTGCACCATGCCACTGAAAGTGACACTCTGGTGATTAAGTACCAGAAAAACAAGCAAGGCACAGGTTTCTCATTTGGTGGCGCCTGAGATTAAGCTTTACATCACAGCTGTCCTGCTCCAACTTGAACTCTTCCTGGATGTCGGCCCTGTTTCCAACTCAATCCGTAGTGCATCAATCCCCATTACTTCCTAATGATCAGCCTTATAGAGCGCTGTCACCTGCGCGCCCATTTTCATCAGTGCCGCCACTGGAATGGTGCTTCGCTCCCATTAACCCGCGCCTGGCCCAGTCTCGCTCTTTGCTAGAAGACAAACAAAAGAAGCTGATGATGCTGCTGCTCGCCTTCGCGACAGCACTATTTATAATGATTAATGAGCTCATGGTTTTTGTTGATTACGGCTCTGCCAGGCCTCGATACTTGTTTCAATTAAGTGTTCTGAAGGTCGCTAAACCACGTCTCGCACCCCCGCACGCGCATAATCCATTCCCATTAGCGATGATACAGTGAGGAGATATGGCTTCACCAGCTTCAAGGAGGCACACCATGATGAGGTCTCTATTGCGCTCATTTAGATGCGATGACTGACTGACCTCCCGTTTCTCCCAAGGGACTCTGCACAGATCTAACATTGAATGTGTTGCTATTCAATAAGGATGAGTGTGGATAGACTAATGTTTGTGCTCCATCAATCTGATCAGGCAAACACCGCCCACAGCATGCTTAGATTGGTCAGACATTGTTGTTGACAGCACCGGAAGCGCCCTGTCATTCTCAATCAGGCCATGATTGCACAAAAGTGTAATCTACAGGCAGAGTGGGGTTGATCGATCTATCTATCTATCTATCTATCTGTCTATCTGCAGTGTTAATCAATTAGCTATCTAACAACTTTATTAATTCAGGGAAAAGCTTCTTGCAGTAATAGAAGTAAGTACAAGCAGACATACACCGTTTCCCTTCTCATTAATAAAATTACAGCTTGTTTTCAGTATGCTGATCTGAGATAAGTGTCTTAGTCAGGCATGACAAAGTATCAATCCAAAATATCATACATTAGACTACTTCCCTGGCCTCCATTTTCAGGAAGAGCCAGCTTCATATCTTTCCCCTAACTAGGCACTTTTCCCAAAGCTCAATTTCCTTTGATGGCGGCTCCACCTTATAAAATGACTCTCCCCAAGGCTGTGTGTCAGTGGTGAGCGGTTATGTTGACAGGTCTCATGCTCTTCGCTTTGATTCATACAGCCATGATAGGATTCAAGAGGTTTTTAGTTCTCATTCGAACACTTCAACCATCTTGAATGAGATGAGTTATGGCATTCATAATCTGAATTTGTTGCAAGATAAATAAAGAGGCACCTACTGTAGATTTCCAAGCCAGGACTTATTTTTACATCCTGCTTTCAAAAATGCTCGGTGAACTGGTTAAATTGTTCAAAGCAGCTCCACTGGAACATCAAAGTCAAACCCAACTTGGGCCTCAAAAGAAAAAAAAAATAAACCTAATATAAAGTGGAGACACAACGGGGGTTTAGCCAAATGCTTTTCAGTGGCAATATTTAAGGTGAGTGGAGGGGGGAAACCTGTTCTTATACAGTACAGTGCTGCGAAAATGTATTTGCCCCTTCCTGATTTTTATTTATTTATTTTTACATATTTTTACACTTGCATGATTGTGGTCATCAAATACATTTTAATATTGCACAAAGATCCCAAGTAAATACAAAATGCAGCTTTTAAATAATGATTTAATTTATTAACAAAAAAGCTCCTCAAACCAAGTAATTGTCCTCCCTGCTAAATCAGCAATGTACTGTACTAAACCATGTTTTTAAATATGTATTCGAGAGCTAAGGTAATTTCACTACTGACAGATCTATTGAATCAAGAAACTACTTGAATAGAACCTGTCTGAGAAAGCAACAAATAGTTCGACAATCTAAAGAAATAACAAATAAGACACAAAGTGATTGACACGTATCACTCTGGAAAGGGTTGTAAAGCCATTTCTAAAGCCTTGGGACTTCAGCGAACCACAGTGAGAGCCATTATCCACAAATAGAGAAACCGTCCCAGTAGTGGTCGGCTAACAGAATTACTCAAACAGCACAAATCGGTTAAGTCCGTGTTCATGATTCAATAAGAAGAAAGAAACTGGACATAAATGGCACATATGGGAGAGTTCTAAGGCAAAAGTCACTGCTGACCAAAAAGAACACAAAGGCTTGTCTCACATTTGCCAAAAAAAAATCTTGACTATAACAAAGACTTTTGGACTGATAAACCAAAAGTTTAAACTTTTTTGCAAGGTGTGTGTACCGTTACATCTGGCATAAAACTAATACAGCGTTTCATAAAAAAAACATCATACCAACAGTCAAACATGGTGGTGGATGTGTGATGGCCTGGGGCATTATTACAGCTTTCGGACCTGGTCAACTTGCCATAATTGATAAAACTATGAATTCTGCGCTCAGAATATCCTGAAGGAGAATGTCCAACCATTAGTTTGTGACCTCAAGCTATTGGGCACTTGAGTTATGCAGCAGGACGACGATCCGAAACAAACCAGCAGGTCCATCTCTGAATGGCTAAAAAAAAAAAAAAGTCTGACCCTAGTCAAAGTCTGGACTTAAATCCGATTGAGATGGGGTAACATGAAAACCCTTCCATGTGGGTGAATTAAAACAATGTGAAAGACTTAGTTAGTTATCACAAATGCTTGATTGCAGTTGTTGAGGCCAAGGGTGGCACAACCAGTTATTAGGTTTTGAGGCAATTACTTTTTCACATATAACCATTAACTGCATTAAACTGCAGTTTGTATTTTATTGTATAAAATTAGTTTGATGGTCTGAATCCCAAAAAACTTTTTCACAGCCTTGGGACCAATCATTTTAAAACGGAATTATTACCATCATTTAAAAATGTCTAAAAAAGTATAAGCTCAACGTGTATAAAAGAATAAAGAAAACATTTGTCTTATGTGTCAGTTAGCTAGCTAGCTACTGTATGATATTTAATGAGTAATAGTATGGTGGTGTTCAGCAACAGAAATGAGTTAATGCTAATTAAGGGATCTATCCTCAGGTAAAGAATCCCAAAAAGTGTTACTGTGTGGCACTGAAATAAAACCAAATCATTGTTTTAGAAATTCAATTCCATTCACTTCGCTTATGGTTAAAAAAAAAAAAAAGGGACGAAGCTATCTAGCTATCAATGTGCCACATGTGAGGTCTGTAAGTGCGGAAAGAAAAATTACTTATATGGCTAATGCTAGTCAGCAAAAAAGGATCGTCCTTATGTTCCCTAGTTCAATCTTCTGCTAACACACATTAACTCTCTTTGTCCTGCTTGAGACAAATGTGACCCTTTTAAAAAAGAATAAATTACTTCCTGAATATAATCCAGTTATTTCTATTGGAACAAGGCTTTGAAACTTTTTAAACACAACAAAGATAAAATGTACTGTATTTAGTTACATGAAGTGATATGTGGTTTTGGCGGTTATGAGAAATAATTTAATCAAACAAACAGAGCTGGGAGCATCTTTTTCAGGTTTCCATTATGTGCTATATACTGTACTGTGCTCCCATTATATGTCATATAAATCTGGTTTCCGTAGGGCGTTGGGAACATGAAGGATAACCCCAACTAGCCAGGTATAGTCAGTGACAACAATATATCAATAGCAATTTCTGTTAAGAATGGTAGCTTATATGGCTAGGTTGTTAGAATACTATTAAAAAAGTATAGTAAAAAATTTAACTGGAAAAAGTGATGTGTTCAACAGCAAAGAACAATAGCTGCTGCTACTTCAGGATCTACCCTCATGTGGGTAAAGAAAGTCAAAAGTCGTGTTAGAACAAACAATGAAAAGTTTACAATTATGCTTTTTTTTTCCTTTTTGAGGACAATCAGGCTGTCACAATAAAATTATGAAGGAATCTACTGTAGCTATCAAAGAATGCTTGCTTAAATGGCTAAGTTCGTAAACCAGTCACCGTTCATCCTCAAGTAGGGTAAAGAAATCCTAAAGCTGTAGCAGATGGAAAAATAAGATAGAAAATGAAATCCCAAGTTCATTAGTTGCGAGCCATTACGGAACAATCAGACTTTAGAATTAGAATTATGAAGCTAGCTAGCTTTTTTTCTTTTTCAATTGTTTCATGTAAGAAGATACCCAATTAAAAAAACAGTCAGTATGTTAGTTTACCTTGAAAAATATCCGGACTAAAAATGATTGCCCCACAAACAGAGCAGTGCTTTTACACCTTCAAACTGTGGTAAAGATGACATGCTGCTTCTTCATACTAATGTGTTATTACTTTAAAGGTTAAGATTTGAATATGGATCAGTGTCATCTTTCCCTGTGGCTCTTGCTACATCTACTCCCCCAAGTGACTGTGCGGAAGTCTTTATTCACGTCCACTTCACTCCTTGAATGAAGGTTATTTGCCAGCTGAAGGAGCTTTCTAGTTTGTACATGATGGATGTTACGTGGAGTGAACGCACTAGGGGGCTCAGGTGTGTGTGTGTGTGTGCGCGCATGTGCGTGTGTGTGAGAGAGAGAGAGAGAGAGAAAGTGTGTTCACAGAAATGAGAAAGAGCGATAGAGGGAAGATGCTCTATGATCTGTGAAGAACCCGCATGCGAGAGAGAGAGCACCTGAGAGCAAGTCCGGTACTTATGGAGCAGATCCATCAAAATCAGCATGCTGTTAAGCATTAGCAAATAGCCCTCGACCTCTCTCTGCCCCTGAACCAAAGTGTAAAAAATCACTCCACCACCGAGGTCGCAGGAGTTAGGTGTAATGTTATGTTTTTCTTTTGTAAGGAGCGAATGAGTGCAAATAAATAGTAGTAGAGTAGTAAGTTTGAGTTTATGTTACAAACCTAAAACCCATGTTAGCACGTAAGCTAGCTAACATGATGCGCCTTTACACTCTTAATTACGCAGCACTCAGGAGAAACACACTGTTTGCTTCAAAAGTTGAATTCTGGCCAAATTTAAGGCAAGGATTGTTCTCATCTTCTTCACTGTTATAGCAAATAATTCCTAAAGTTTTTGGCTAACATGGTGGATGCTCAAGAGTGTCTTTACATTTACAAAGTCAATTGTTTGTCTCATTGATCAGATTTGTACTTGTCCTAATGGTTATAATCAACTACACTTTTTTTTTTTTTTACCTGACTTTTAACCAACACTGTATCACTGTAGCAAGTTTATGTTAATGCCCTAGTTAGCTTAAGTAGCAAGCTAGCTAGCCAGGTTTCTTGGAAAATTAACACTTTTTAACTCACTTTTTAAAAATTATTATTATTTCCCATGTATTTAATTCAGTTTTACTGCCAAATTGTATTAGTTATGCGTCATAACTTGTTTTTTCCCCCATTTTATTTGTTTTTGTTTTTTTGTCTTTTTCCTCCTTCTGTTTCTCCTTCCTTGTCAGATTGAGCTAACCTGGATTGACCAGAAGACGTAGCTTTAGCGGTTAGCCGTTTGTAGCGTGGATGGTAAACCCAAACACAGAAGCAAGAGAGTAGGCAGTATAACCACGTGAATTGGTCTAAGGACTCTCACAAAAGGGGAGCAAGGGAAAAACACAAATTTAACCCGCGTCCTATAAACTCACACTCAAATCAGAAAGCAAAACCCAAGAAAGTGAGTATTCACGATTTGGTAGACCAAAATCGTAGACGATGGTAGACGATCATGGGTGATGTGATGAAGGGTTTGAGTTGAGAGGTATGGAATACTGGATGAATCCGGAGCGCCGCAGGCAGTCGGTAGGTGACAGGATTGATACGGTGGGTGATGCGATATGGGCCGAAGAATCTGGGGGAGAGTTTCTTGGATATAGTGTGGAGATGCAAATTTCTTGTAGACAGCCATAATTTGTCACCTATATGGCACAATCGTCCCGGTGGGTGTCGATGGCGATATTGGATGATGTAGCGGGTGTTGGCTCGTTGGTTGGCTGCGTTGGCTTGGCGCCAGACCCGTCGACGCCTGCGGACCAACTGTTCGGCCGAAGGTACATCAACCTCCGGGTTCTTGGTGTTCGAACATCGGAGGTTGGAAACCATGGCACACCTCAAATGGGCTTAACATGGTGGCGGTGAACACATGAAGATTGTGAGAAAGTTCCGCCCAAGTGAGCACAGGAGGGCACAGGAGCGCTGGCGATCCGCCACGAAACATCTTAGGTAGTGCTCCAGTTGTTGGTTGGTCCGCTCCGGCAGAAGGCCTTCCAGAACCAGGCAGTGAACTGGGGCCCTCTGTCCGAGACAATGTCCTTGGGGAACCCATGCAGACGGACTACATGCTCTAATATCAGCTCGGCTGTCTGTTTAGCTGATGGGAGTCCGGAAAGGGCCACCAAGTGCACAGCTTTGGAGAAACGATCCACGATGGTTAAGATGGTGTTCTTCTCTTCCGAAACCGGCAGGCCAGTGATGAAGTCAATGGCAATGTGCGTCCAGGGCCGGCGGGGAACAGGGAGCGGTTGGAGTTCCGACGTCTTGGAGGCACTGGCCAGATTAGCGACCTCTCCGGTTAGCTTATTGATAAGCGTTGCGTGCTGATATACCACGTCGCAGAGGCGCGCATGATCCGCTGGGTTCACTGCGGAAGACTCAGTCATTCTGTCAGATTGAACTAACCTGGATTGACCAGAAGACGAAGCTTTAGCGGTTAGCCCTTTGTAGCGTAGATGGTAAACCCAAACGCGGAAGCAAGCGAGTAGGCAGGATAACCACGCGAATTTGTCTAAGGACTCTCACAAAAGGGGAGCAAGGGAAAAACACAAATTTAACCCGTGTCCTATAAACACACACTCAAATCAGAAAGCAAATCCCAAGAAAGTGAGTACTCACGATTTGGTAGACAAACAGCCTGAACTGACATGAGCGAACTCAATGATTGAGTGTTGTATTGTGGTTTGTTTGCACCTTTTATACTTCCTGGTTCTCGACCGCATTACTCCCGGGTCCTAGTGCCGGTCGCGGATTTGGTGTGTATGACATTCCTTCATTACTTCAAAGAGAAAGTTTGTGGCAGGTTTGGAGGTTTTATATGAAGCATGGATTAGAAAGAAGAAATAACAATAGCTGCCATCAGTTCACGAATTGTTCTTCACATTCGCGTTAGTACATTAGCACGTAAGTGAGCAGTAGTAAATAAACAAATGTTATGATGTATGATGAGACTTTCAGTCAGTAGTGAGAGTGTGACAGTGTGAGTAAGAGATCATTTGCCTGTCTCTCTCGGGAATTCCATCTTTCCATGCGTAATTAACCAATTTTGATTGGAAATGAACTCGATTTCTGGAGTTGACTGTTACTGAATGCAAATCAGCCACCTTCTGTCACTAAGATTAATTTGGGCCAGATATTAAAAAAAGAAAAGCCAACCACTTGTTCAGGTGATCAGGGATGAAAACCAGGAGTTAATGTAGTGTTAATAAAGGAGTGTCCCTTACATAGAGCTCATCGTTATAGCACTCATGTCTCTCTCTGACTTTGACCAGAGGAGGGAGCGGTGTTCAGGACAAAGTGCAGCACAAGGTCCAGCACAAGCACAAGTCTTATGACTCCTTTTCCTAATTTTCTTAAGTACTGTATTTAAATATAAGCAGAAATATAATTTTATTCTGTTCTCACTGCTAACTGCTCTGATTATTAAAACTTGATTGCCTGATTTATTCAGAATTCCATAACACGCAGTACTTATATAAATAAATAAATAAATAAATATGTACCTCCCTCACTGTGTGACCAACACAAAGCAATATCATAACTGTTTCCTAGAGAAACCTTAAATCTTCAGAAATATAGCTCTGCCCACTGTCCAGTGTGTATGTGTATGTATTGTTGTATCCTTGTGTCATAAACAATTTTTATTACCCTTCATAACCTAAGTCACACATTTTCATTAAGGCAGGCTTTACACTTTTGTACCCTGTCATATACTGTATAATATGTGCTTTACACAGTCATAATTCAAATTTAATTGTGTAAATTAATTTAAGGATCCAAGGGTATGGTAAGATCTTTGTTTAAGGTTCACAAACGGTTTATATTGTTGCATTGAGGGCTAATTAGCACATGGAAGCCAAGTAATTTAAGAATGTTTAATGTGAATGTGTACGTTTAAATATAGAATGCTCATATTTGTTTGCTTTTTTTAGTTAGAAGTAATCAACATGTACAGATTTTTCATCTGTACAAAACCACACTTACCACACACTCCTTTTATTTTAATACCCAGATTAGATCATATCCATAAACACATACAGTTCTGTGCAAACATCTTGAGTCATCTCTCATTTTTTTAGTCACTCCTCATTTTTTGGACCTCGTATCTCATTTCTTCGTATTTTGCTTCCAAAGGGACAGACTGATCTTGAGTGGTTAAAACTGATGAGAGGGGAAATGAGGCTGCTGCCAAAGTTGTCACATAAACAACCAATTAAAAAATTTTACTTTTAAGCACTATGCAGCCTTTCACAATAAAACATGTTTGCCATTTTTATAATTGAGTTTAATTTAATTTAATTTGGGGAAAAAATTACAACACTTTTGCACAGTACTGTACGGTATATTTTAAAATAATAGAAAGTACCTCAAGTAATAACATATAAGAATCATTAGTAAAAAAGAAAAAAAAAGACGATTGGTATATAAATAAAACTTGATGTGGTTTAAATAAATGTAAATATTTACAAAATTAATGCCTATGTAATGGATATAATACTTGGGGTATGTTTACCTCAGTCTGAATCCATCTCATGGCAATTCTGATTGTAGTTTGTGTAATAAAATATTTGTATTATATAATATACTACATATAATAATTGATATACATATGATAAGAATAATTTATGCAGATTCTTTTTTTTAATTGATGATATACACTTTACATGATCGTTACATTTCATACAGACTCAAGTTAATTACATATTGATTTGCTTCTATACTGTACATATATGGAGCAGGGAGTGAATATACAAATGATATGTTCAACTTGATTAAAATCAGTCCACACTACTTTTATTACCACCACAGTTGTGCTTTTTTTTGGTGAGTTTCACAATTCCACATCATTTGTGGGGAGAAATACATGCTTTTCAATCCAGTGAAGGACACATTTAAATCAGACCAACGCCAAAACTCACATCCATCCTGTCGGGATGATACAGCGCTGACGTTTCAGCAGAGGTGAGTTATGGCACTGAGCATCAGTGACCGCGGAAAATTCCATCCTCCCCTGAAGGACCTTTGTGAAAATGGCACGATTAATCCATCAGACGAGGTGTGCGCATGGCAAGGAGAATTAAATTACCATGGACTCATATTTATCAAGATTATCATATTTATCAAAGCGAGAATGCTGGTTCAGGATCAGATCCCTTCTTTTATGTGGTTGTATCTGTCATGATCTGAAATGTGAAAACTGATCCAAGAGCAGGTTTTTTTATTAGAAAAGGTCATTTATATGACCCATTCCATGAATTTAAAACAGCTTAAGGCGTGATGGATTGAAAATGCATTTTATATTAACTCTTCTGTTTCATGTTTATTAGAGAATTTTTAAAAATTAAATAAAGATTTATAACGTCATAGCTTACATTTGAGCGCTCTTTTATCCCTCACACACTGTAGGGCTGTACGAATGCTTTAGGTGCACACGTGTCATTCGCATTCAGTAGAGGGATATCGATCGGACTTGTGCTGTGATCAAGTCTGTAAAGATTTGTTCTCGTGCAGTCCAAGGTACATTTACGTACACACACATACACACATCTCTCTCTATTAGTCACTCTGTTGCTTGTATTGCCCATTTATCAGGCACTTAAGAATCAGATAGCATGTTTCACTCTCCCTCTGTCTCCCTTCCTGTCTGTCCTGTATATTCTCATTGATCGAGGATCATTCACAGGCGCTAAATGTACATTATAACAAATGTTCTCTTTGCATTACAATGGCGAGGAGCGCGGTCGATGTGGAGGTCAGGGAATAGAGATCAGCTACAGCACCTAAAGGGAAGTGAATGAAAAGATGCTGCAGTCAGTGCAGTGAATAAAAGCTCCACAGATATTACTTCAACCTTTAAGACGGAACAATTTTACATTAGTTTACTTCCTCCGAAATGTCATTGATCAGCTGGGAAACAGGTTAAAGATGGCTAAAGATGGTTATCAAGTATTACAAATACATTTCTTTTATTGATTTCCCCCCAATTTGGTTGCTGGCAAATTCCTACCCACTATCCAGCTTTATCCATCATCAGAAAGCTACAACCGCGCAAGGTATATGCTAACATGCCTTTCTCTTTTTCTAGGACCAATAAACCCAACCTTTTCAAATTTTCTGCTAATGCTGTATCACAGGGCAGAGTAAAACACACAGAGGTTCACTACAGTATATTTGCCTGCTTCTGCATATACAGTACTGTACTACACGGACGAAAGAATGTAGAGAGCTTACCATTACCGCCTTGTTAGTCCCCTTGTTTAAACTTGTGTGCTTTAACATTTGGAATTCCCTTTAAACGGCGCAAAGTTGAAACCCATGAAGACATAGTTTGCCCCAGTTGGTGTAGAAGAACTTAAGTGTCCTGCATGGGCTCTGATCTCAATCCCACTGAACACCTTTGGGATGAACTATATGATACAGTACCTCAGACCTGTTCACCCAAACATCCGTGCCTGACCTCAGTAATGCTCCAATAGTTGAATGAACCCTAATCTTCACAGCACTCCAAAATCTAGTAGAAATTTGTCCCAGGAGAGTGGAGATTATAATATCAGCTAAGTCCGGGCACCACATCTGGAAGGTTTGGATGAGCATGTATGGCTATAATGGTTTATATCATGTATATGAGCTCATACAGTATACAGTACAGTACGACAAAGATCGTCTTGGTTAATTTCATCCCTCCCACCCAAACAGTACAACCAATTCTGCTCTCCTGACTCATCATCTGCTAATTTCCAACTCACAGCACCAGTATTCCTTGTTCAATCCTTTGCTCAGGTTACTGCCTGCATGGAGTTTTCTACGTTTTCCCTATTTCTGCTAGAGTTTCCTCCGGATTCATCCGGTTTTAACTAAATTAAAATGTCCCCTAGGTATGAAGGAGTCTATGAATGTGTGTTTGTTTCTGCATGGTGAGGAAGGCAGTGCTGAGGGGCTAGAAGGATTCATCAGTTGGTCCCTTAGGGTCTGTTTTTTTTTTTTTACACAGTTATTTTCCAACTCTTTAGTCTGGAAACTCTGCAAATGACTGCATGTGAGCATTCCCCATGTTCTTCTCTCAACCAGTTCATCTCCATCTAAGATGATGTATTAATGTCAATGTCCGTAGTCAGTAGATATTAAATGATACAATTCAAGCATGTTTATCAGCAGTCTGTTCTCAAGGCCATTACGTGAACTGGCGGCTCTTAAGTGTTAGGGCTACAAAAATAAATAGCCATCACACGTCGTGCAAGACCACACACAAGCCTAAGTCTTGTTTATTTCCCCCTGTTGTTTCATGAGCAAATTGTAGCACTTTAACAGACGCTGACAGCAGCAAAAAATGTTGTAAAATGTCACGGCGACGCTAAATCCAGGCGACAGGTCTTAAGTGGCGCTGAAATTGGCGACACAAGAGACTTTGTGATAATTGTATTGGATGTCATGGGCCTGGGTGTGTTGTGTGGTTTGACAGTATTAATTTAGATGAATGCCTTCTTCCTCCAGAGATACTGTTCATAATGTCTTGGGGATGAAATGGTGTAGAACTACGTAGAATGTTATTCATTAGCAAATATTATGAAAGGAAAAACAGGCAATGTTCGCTTTTAGTATGATCAAGCCATCGATCTTTCATTTACTGTATACACAGTCACGAAAAAATTTATCTTTGCTGGGCAGTGCCAAGCGGCATAACCCACCGCAAGCGGATTCGTCCCTTTACTTTGTAACTTTTACCTGGGACAGTGAATGTAGTGTTCCTTAAAAAACTAACACATCGTAAGGACCACAGATTAAGGTTACATATATAACGTGGATTTTTATATGACAGTATTGACCTTTATCTGAATTAATTCATGCTGCTGATTGAATATTTGACTTAATATACACTGTAGGTGTATACAGTAAGTGTTCCTAATAAATTAGATGGTAAGTGTATGTGTATGCAGGTTGACATTTGAAGAAGCAATCGTAAGAGCAGGTTGTAGATTGATGTCTTATTAATGTGATTAAGTGAGCTATAAATAATTAGCCAGTTATTAATATGTTGATATAAAAAAGTAAATTTATCAAACTTTGTCAAACTGACACTTACATGTACATGCATCACAATTTGACAAGCAAACAAGCAGACAAGCGACTCTTAAATCAAAAGCACAGGTTTACCCACCAATAGTGATTCATAAACGATGGGAAATCAAGGAATGCAATGCTGGCATATCCAGTGTGCCGTTTGTCATGGAAGCATCTAGACTACAGAATCCATCAGCCACTGCAAGCCATGTTAGCTGTCATAAGTGACTCATCATATCAGGTCAGGTATTACGTCGTTAATTTTGCACTAATATAGTGTGCAGTAGGTGAAATGCACTGTACTGAATCTTCAATTTTCGAACTCGTCCTTCAACAGAATTGAGAACGCTTTGATCATAAACATTGTTCCTATTTTAAAGCACTTTAATGATTACTATCCACTTTCTGTAACATGGAGTCTTCGTTTAAATGTTCCAGATGTTTGTTTTTTTGTTTTTCTTCCTAGTTAACAAATTTGCATTGGCCATATCTTGGTGCAGTAATAAACTTGGTATCAAAATGAAGCTAATTGAAGGAATACAGGGATCTGAAATCATGCATAAGTAAAATCATACAAAAATGTGATTCAATACTTTATTTGATGTTACAGGTTAACAAATGTATGTACAGTAATCAGGTGCACATGTTTGAGCTTGTTGCACTTGAGTCTTGTTTATATGTCCTGCCACAGTATATACTCTATTTAAGCTCCGGGTTTTCAGCTTCGCATCTGTTATGTCTACTGTGTTTTCGTGTTGTGCCTAGTTCATGTATTCATATTTCACCAGTGATATCAAAGGAGGATCTGCAACGGCTTCCACTCTAATTCAATTCACTGCTGCAGGTTTCAGAACATTATAACAAATGTTCTGTACTTAACTTCTACCTGTTAGATTTTAAGTGTAGATTGGAATTTCTCTTTTGTCCTTTTTTCGGCTATACTTTCTTTTCCATGACTTGTGACTTGAGTTAATTATCCTAATTGCATAATCCAAATTCTTTAAACATATTCTTTAAAGAAAGTACAGGCCCTTCCATACAAAATACAGGTATTCAATGTATGCTTCGGTTTTGTGTGCATGGAGTTTGCATGTTCTACCCCTGCTTGGTGGTTTTCTTCCAGGTACTCCGGTTTCCTCCCACAGTCCAAAGACATGCAGATTAGGTTAATTTGCGTTCCTAAGTTGCCTGTAGTGTGTGTGTGATCCCTGTGATGCATTGGCACCCTGTCTAGGGTGTACACAGCCTCGTGCCCTAAGTCTCCCGGGATACGCGCAAATAGTATTGAAATCATGATTCTGATTATGCATGTAGTATTTGTTTGTTCATTCGTTTCATTAATGACTTCCCATTAGGTGGCAGTATAAACACCTCTGTGTGTGTCATAGTGTCATAGACTGTGTGTATGTGTGTGTACTTGTCCTTGAGGTTAAGCTTTGGGGTTATGTGTAAGCACATTGGAAGTACCACACACATGTAGTAAAACCAACATGGGTGTCAGGCTATGTGTGTCTGTCTCATAGTTCAGCATATCCTACAGTGTAACACAGAAAATGCAATTAGTCCTGTGATTAGCACTTAATAACATTTGCGCGTATTTTCTCCACCTCTTAATTAAAAACACTGTTTAAACCCGTGTTTGCTTTCCAATCTCTCCTTGTCATTTTATAAAGTTCATCAATTAGATTTGATACCTCCGTAAGGGGATGATGTATAATTGCCTTAATCATTTCTTATTCAAATTTCCACCCTGCTTTCCAAAGCATATCCATTTTGCTAATACCGTGTAATTAAAACATGTCATTGCACTACAAGGCTCGAGCTATACCCTATTAATGACCATGAAAATTGTTTTAATTAAATAGCCAATTATAGTAAAGTCCAGACTATGAGGACTGACATTTAAATGAGCTTTAATTTAAATGGCCTTCAGTATTTCTTCATCAGAAGTTTTCACACAGGGAATTAATCAAAGCGAACTGGTCTGCTCTCACTGACACAACGTACCAGAAAGCCCTTATTTCTTCAACCAAACTTGGAGCGTAAATACCAAAGGGCTCCTAAATCCCACTCCATAAGATATGGAAGAATAGCTGTGTAATGCACTATAGTGTATGTTGATTTGGGATTCAGCCAAATTGTGATTGATCCAAACCTTCATCTTCCATGTCTTTATCTCGCAATAGTTAGTTCACTTAGTTTGAATGCAAAAAGAGGGTTCTGGATCATCTTAAATGCATATTAATATTTCATCTGTATATTGAATGAGTTCTAATAAAACATTCTAGTTCTAGTATCTCTAAACGTTTTTTTTCTATACCAGATTGGTAGCATTAAAGATCTGTTATGTAGCCATTAGCTGATGCTACAACAAAAATTACACTGAGATGTAATTAATCTATTTCATTCAAAATCTTGTGCAAATAAGCTACATGTCCTTCATTAAATTGCTTCTATTGACATTGTGTTTTGTCTCTTTATATAAAATTGCATCCCAGGAAAAAAAAAACTTCCACATAAAGTTAACCAGATCTTTAGCTAGATGGCATTGTTTTGTTCCTATTTTATTGATTTACATTATAGCTGATGTTATATTGTGCAACCGCAGCAATCTTTTAAGATTATAACTTGTCACATTGTATGAGATGATGCCAATAAAATCCTGTCTGAATTCTATAACTGACAGTGAAGACCCTCGAATGTCAGAGCTGTAATTACAGAAAAGAGTGACTTTCTGCTTACATCATTATTAATTGTGATCCAGACCTGGGTGGTAAATGTGGTCAGGTCGACAGAAATGTTCTTAAAAGTTATCTTGAGGTAATAAAGATCTATTTTTATATATTAGCATGTTTTGTATGCATATATTTCGCCATCTTCTTCTTCTTTGTCTTTCGGCTGTTCCCTTTCAGGGGTCGCCACAGCGAATCATCTGCCTCCATCTAACCC
>JAOTQY010000025.1:9073414-9088231 GCA_026413445.1 Dolichallabes microphthalmus | reverse complement strand
GACTGTACAGGGGATGTGGCAATAACTCCCAGCCGAGTTCCTGTAATCTGCAAGTGGTGTTGGTGAATGATTCTGTGTACACTTCAAACGGAGAGATGCGCCTCTCCCGCAAGTTGGCGACAAGTTATCCACTTGACGGATGTACACAGGAACGACTTCACTGGGCTCCGAGCCACTTCAGCCGGGATCGTCACAGATGTACAGTACGGCCTTCTTTAAAACCTTGATTTTGAACTAGTTCAAGTCTAGCAGAAATAGTAAGGAGCAGAAATGTACAATGCACCATTCAATCGTTCCACTGCGGCTAAGAGCCTCATCACTGTGCTTGTGCTAGTTTTCTGTAAATGTCAATCAGTGTTACGCCTTCATTCAATGCACAGTTTTTAGGGGTTTTACAGTAGGTCTGCAACTTCAGCAATTACATTACACAATGCAAACAGAGCAACTTAAATCAGGAAACTGTTTAGTTAAACTCCACTCGTCACTTTCACTTGTTCAGGAGGATTCCTGCCAGACTTATTATTTTATTCTTTTAAGTCTTTATAGCACATTTAGCTAGTCCGTTAGTGTTTATGGTTAAGCACAATCCCAGCAAATGCAAAAACAAAAAAATATGATGATGAATTAATTACTTGTTACATGTACCTTACAGCACAGTGAAGGGAATTTGCACATATCCCAGGAGCTGGGTAGGAAGCTGGGGTGAGAGCACGGGGTCAGCCAGGATACAAGCGCCCCTGAAGCAGATAATGTTAAGGGTCGTTGCTCAAAGTCTCAACAGTGACAACTTGGGAACCTGGAACCTTCAACCTTTCAGTCAGTAACCCTGCAGCCTTAACCGATTGAGCCACTGTTTTTTGCATGATGGTGTAGCCAAACTACTACACTGACCTCCAGCTAAATTTTAAGCAAAGTCGTATAAAAGCTACACTTAATTTCCCCCGTTTATACTGTACATTTTCATAATGTATAATGTAGGATAGTCATGAATTTTTTATTCAGTTTAATGGATTTATTTGAATTATTGAGACATACAGTACTATTAAACTTTAAACATTTCCAAACAAATATGAAGCGTTTGAGGTTTAGCGAAACAGTGGAGTCTAATGTTAGCAATTAAAGAGAATCTCTCAAATAGCCGTATTAAATGAGCGCTTTAGTTTAAATGTGAGTAATCGTTTTTCTAATTTTGTTAGCAGGCTTGACCGTAAATGTAACCATAAACTATAAATGCAAAACATAAACTCAGGTCTAGCTTAAACTATTTATTATGGTCATTACTAGAGTTCTGTTTTTGAGAAGGATTAATTGGAGAAGTGTCTAGATACAAGAAAATAACGAACATATAAGTATAGTTTCTTGTCCGTGGTATACAGTACATACAGTACAGTATTTAGCATACATACAGTATGTCAGTGGTTCTCTCAGACAGGGTAGCAACTCTAAGCAGCTTGGTTTTTGTCATGTTTGTTTCATAAAATTGGTGTTTGAATGAGACTAGAACAAGGCACTGACATGATACTAATCTGGGCCTAATTGAATTATGGCATAAGACTGACAACTCACATAAACGCACACACATTCACACAGTCAGAGCGGTTCAACAGAGACAGATGCCTAATACTCTAATACTGTGCTCGGTAATTAAGAGTGTGCGATATGGGGCATGCTGCTCTGGTTCTGCTCACACGGAACCTGAATATTGCAATATATCATATAACTGATTATCCTTACACACCCAATCATTCTTAACGTCACTGGCATAATATCTGTTCTCAGAGCAGACTGTGAATTCTTGGAGGGCCAGTCATTTGACAGCGCAAGTAGATATTAATAGACTAGTCACTTTGGCATTTTAATTTGACATTGTCCACTTCTCCTGTCACTCAGCTCAGTGGAAGTGTCTTTATCCTCATTATGTCAAACACTGACAGTATATAAAAAAACACATTTCTTTTTGACATAAAGTGGATGATTGAGCTCACTCACTCATCTTCTATACCGCTTCATACTGTATTCAGGGTCACTGGGAGCAGGGTACACCCTGGACAGGGTGCCAATCCATCGCAGAGCACACACTCTACAGGTAATTTGGGAACGCCAATAAGCCTAACCTGCATATCTTGTGACTGTGGGAGGAAACTGGAGTACCCGGAGGAAACCCACCAAGCACGGGGAGAATATGCAAACTCCATGCACACAGAGACGGGAATTGAACCCAGACCCTGGAGGTCCAAGGCGACAGTGCTAACCACTACACCACCGCGTTCGAACACAAAAGTGTTTAAATAGAGAATGAAGGGAAATCTTGTGATATGGTTAATCAACAAAAACACATTTTAAGAATCTAAAGCAATGTTTACACAAGGTAATTAGTTAATATTGCAACAGATTTGTATTACATCAGAAACCTTTTTTTTTTCTTTCAGTTTTGGATGGATGTGACCTTTATGACAGAGTAGAGGTTTTTTACAAACTACTGTATGTAAATTGTAAAGATAGCTTCAGAAAGCATTACACTTCTACCAGGAATTATTAAATAAACACAAAGTGTGAAATTGTAAAAATTTCTCATTTTTTAAGAATAAATGATTTCGGATTATGTAATGGACGTGACATTTTCATGTTATAGATGAGATGTGACGTGATTTGAACTTGAACAGCAACATATGAGAAATAGTAAAATGTACTTTCTCTTTCATCTTTTTTTTCTGTCTCTCTCTTTCTCTCTGTCGTTCTCTTTCACTGTGTGTTACAGGTCTGACAGCTGCTACTTTAGCTGAGGCCATGAAGAAGAAGATTAAGTTGGAGGTTTTGAACAGTTACCACGCTGCTAACAACCATGGCGCAGACCATGAGAATGGAGACGTCAACTCAGGCATGGGTGAGTCTCCCAGAACTTTTCCAGACATATCCACAAATTTCATTTTTATATGTGTAAACATTCTGCAAGTGTTATTTTTGAGCATAAACTAAATCTGATCAAACTAAATCAGTCAGTGGTGCTTCAACCGTTATTTCTCAAAATACTCAATGTTTAAATAGTCCCGAATACATTCCTGAATTCCTTATTATTATTATTGTTCCCTTTTTATTAAGATCCCATAAGATATCCTGCCGTTAACCCCTGACTCATGGCTAAATAAGGGCCAAAAGAATTTTGTATCATCCCCATTTTATCCTGCCTCGGCTTAAAAAAGGAAATATATAACAGCCCTGTTTAGCAGCTAAATATAACATCCTTTATCAAAAACCGCGGCTTCCTTTCAGCCTGATCCTTTAAACAGATGTCATAGCTATATGGAAAAACAAAACAGTTTTAAAAATCGAAAGAAGTCTTCTATGGAACCACTATTACTATGGAGATTCATGCTTCTCTTTGGACTCTATTATTGTGTTCAATTACCTGGGAGAGAAAAAAAGAGATGGATCTAGGAGACATTTTGAAACGTCCCTTATTTTATGATTGGTAAGCAGATTTAAGGAAGAAAATGCTCAGGAAATGAGGTCATAATCTTTAGCCGAAGAACGAATAGAAGAACGGGGCCAAGATGTCACAGCGAGAAGGATAAGTGTGAATAAGATTAGCCAGGTTTTACCTATAGATGCTAATGAGGATGGCGCTTTTTATCTTCGGCAGTTTAAAGTGAGGGTAACCTTGAGTGCTGAGTCCTCGCCCAGAGTACTAATAGAGAAAAGAGACGTGTATAAGAGGGATGAGTGGGACAGAATAGCAATTTCTTCCTTCCTCTGTCTTTCCTTCTTCTTGTTGTACTTGAGTTTCATCTTATTTCTATAGAATTGCTTAGACAGAGTTGCATAAACGTATGTGGGACAGAAAAAGTATGTATTTTGCATGAAGGTTGAGAATAGATGTATTCCGTCCTTGTTTAATCATCAGTGTCAGATTCTCAGGATGATGGATAGCTTTTGATGATTTACATGATGATAAACCTTTTAAATCATAGTAAGCAATACAGTAACATCTCATTAATATGCCTCATGATTTCTATGTTTTTCTATTAAAGAGCAAGCTGACAAATCTGTTCACCTAAATGAAACTGATGCAGCTCATGCTAATGCTAGCTAGCAAGTCAGATAAGTCTCCTGGTCCTGCTGCGTTAGCTTGCTAGATAGATTTAAACCTGCTAGATTTAGCACTTACTGATTAAGGAATACAAATGACTGTTAATTATAAGTTACCTTACCTCTGTAAAATTTTCATCATGAATGTTGAGAGGTTGTGAGGCAAGTTTCTTTGCAAGCATTTCTAATAACTGTAAGTTTTAAAGAAACAGGCAAAACTGAAACACGCAAAAATATGACTCGTTGCTAAACAGCCCAGACCTTTCAGAAACTCAGAAACAAAATGGTTCACAATTTTTTTTTTTAATGTAAAAAGTGAATAATGATTGTTAGGAATGCTTTTCTTTGGAACATGCTAATGTAAACAATGCCTGCTAGCAACTATACATTACTAGCCATGCTAGTAATGCTAAATAAATACTATTAGAATACACTGAAATCCTGTTTATGATTGAATAATGAATAGAGTTTCCTAAGCCAAAGGACATTTAGGTGAAAGTCATTGATTAAGTTCATGTGTATGTGTTTATATAGAACCAGTCAAAAGTTTGGACACGCCTTCTTGTTTAATGACATTTCTTTGTTTTTTTTATTGTTTTCAACATTGTAATACATTGAAATTATGACAACAAATAATAAATTATTTATTTAACAAAAAATTGTTAAATAACCCAGAATGTGTTTTATATATTTTCTAATTCAAAGTAGACACCTTTTGCTTTGATGACAGCTTTGCCCACACTTGGCATTCAGCCTCATGAGTTAGTCACCTGGAACGCTTTTCCAACAATCTTGAAGGATTCCCAAAGGTGTTGAGTACTTATTGGCAGCATTTCCTTCACTCAACTGAATTTAGCTTGGGTGATTGTGGAGGCCAGGTCATCTGTTGCAGCACTCCATCACTTTCCTTCTTGGACAAATAGCTCTTACATAACCTATATGTGTGTCTGGGATCACTGTCCTGTTGGAAAATATACACTATGATGGTCCCACTAAGTGCAAGGCATAAGGGATGGCATGTCCACATCATCACACCTCCACCTCCATGCTTCACAGTGGGAACCACACATTCAGGAACATTCTGTTCCTCCTCTCTACATCTGAGGAAGACATGGGTATTAGAACCAAAAAATCTTTTGACTTATCAGATCAAAACATCTAATGCCCTTTGCTTGTGTTTTTTGGCCCAAGCAAACCTCTTCTGCTTGTTGTTCTGTAGACATAATGAAATATATCTACCATTTGATCTCCAAAAAGCATGTGCATGTGCTATAATCTGAGCTGCTGTAAATAGCCGGTTTCGGAGGCTGATCACTCTAATAAACTCATCCTCTACAACAGAGATAGCTCTTGGTCTTCCTTTAAAGGGTAGGTCCTCATGAGAGGAGAGTTTCATCATAGCAGTTGATGGTTTTGCCGTTTCTTGAGAGCTTTCGTATTGATTGACCTAAAGTAACAATGAAATGTATTTTCTCTTCGCTTAACTGAGTGTTTCTTGCGATAATATGGATTTGTACAGTAGTTGTAGTAGCACTAATAGGGATATTGACTCTGTACCCACCCTTCCTCTGCGCAAGAGAACTGATGGTCTAAAGCAACGAAATGTCACAAATTAACTCAACAAGGCAAACCATTCCTGTGAACTAAATTGTGAATCTGAAGAGAGCTGCCACCAAAGCTGTGTATTGTGGATTGTTGTTCTGAGTTTAACACTTTTTTGTGTACTACAGCATTCCATACATACATTCTTTCATAGTATACAGTATATGTCTTTATTTTACACACTTTCAACATTGTACATTAATATAAAGAAAAACAACTGAAGGAGAATGTGTGTCCAAACCTTTGACTGGTGGTGTGCGTGTATATTACTAGGGTTATGATGGATAAGATAAGAATGTGACCTGTCCTGGAAACACTGAGCTCAAGGCAGGAATACACCCTGGAAAGAACACTATGCACACATATTTGCATTCTCACAGTGTAGCATAGCCAACTGCCATGCTTTTCAGAGTTTAGAGGATACTGGTGACCCTTCATGAAACCTGTGCAATTAATCAAATCAAATCAGGAACCCTAGAACAAAAGTTATATTGTACATAGTTTGAACACCATTGTTAATTGCACAAATGCACCCTTAATTATTTACTTGCATTAAGTAACATAACGAGTGATGGACTGTTTTATGATACATCCTGTACTTGCGATAAATGACTTCATAGTGGAACTTTGGCAGTGCTCCAGATATGATTGGTGCCCTGTTTTTAGCAGCCGTGATTGCCAGGATGTGAGCTCATCTTTGGTTAAATAGAGATCCCTTGAACAGCTGTGCCCTCTGAGCAGGAAGTGGAAGGCTCTGGACATTTTCAAGCTGTCCCGTCACATAGGAATGTAGAAAAGAAGTGTCCTTCTTACCCGATTGTGAAAGATGCTAAACAGACAGCTGGGTTTCAACAATGATAACTGCACCAAATTGGACTGATATACTGAAGGAAAAACAGTGATAAGCCTAACACTTAGTGTTTATTTCTTGACGCTTTTATCCAAAGCGACCTGCAAGTGAAAAAGCCATCTATCATCTGTCAGGGTTTAAGCCTGACTCTTTGGTGGTCTGAATCCTTAGATATTCAAAACAGTCAATTCTAAAGTGTTTATGCCTGTTCTGTACCCTTGATGTCCCCCTCTGTCGGGGATAAAACATAAAAGCTATTTGGAATGGATTACAGCTTTTTTTTTTTTTTTTAAAGAAAATACCTACTCATGCACATTTCCAAACACTCATGCCAACTAGTGCAAAAGTTCATTTATCCATTTACCTGTTTAATATCTTATTAGAAGTGGCAGCAATGGCACCAAGTTGAGAACCCATTCTCCAGCAACAAATTCCAGCTGCTCCAAGGGGATCCCCACATTTTCCCAAGCCAATTATTCTGTATAGTCCCTGTAGCAGTTCCTACAGTAGGTCTCCCTCGAGGTCTCCATTAAGTGGAACATGCGTGAATGAGCTCTAGCAGGAGCCAAGCAAGGGGCATTCTTAAGAGCTCCTTGAATCGCCTGAGCAGGTTCCACTTGATTCAAAGGAATGGAGATGCTTTCCTGAATGGCTGAGCTTCTCGACCTTTTACAGAGAGCAAGTCCAACCACGGTGTTAAGGCAAACTATGTCCTTAATACCCACAATGTTGGACTATAAATGGATAGAGATTTAGATAAAGAATTATTCAAATGTATCAACTGATTACACCACAAAGAATATCAGGAGCAAAATGTTTTTCCTGTGATCCCTTCAGTAATAGTGATCCATACAGATTTGTAACGTATCTTGTTTTTCAGGACGTTGGTTTGGAATAAACCTAGACACGACTACACTGAGTGCACCTTCTTTAAAGTCCAGAGGTAGGCTTCACTTATTTAGGCTTAAATGTAAAATTGATATCAGTGTTCACCATGGGAATTCAATGCATTGTGAGTCAGATTTTAAGGAGTTCCAAACATTTCAAAACTTTATCAATAACATGTAGACCACAACCTTTAAACCAAGCACCCACCAATAGTTTATTAGAAAATCAAGGGTAGATAATGTGGACTTATGTAGCTTTAAAATAACGCCTTCATTCTGGAGGTACATTTGAGTTCTGAATACCTACAGTACTGTGCAAAAGTTTTGAGCCACCCTTCATTTCTTTATATTTTGCTTCAAAAGAGCCCGACTTGCTTGCATTTTAATGTAGTCTTGAGGAATAGTTCTCCAGGCAACCCTATCAGTTTCAGACGAATGTTATGGATCTTTCAAGCATAAAAAACATCTAACTTAAGGCATGAACCAGTGAGAAACAGGTGCAGATGATGACAGATGATCAGGCCGGTGATTAGTACTGTATACTGATGATGCTGAATGTTGAGTGGTTGGAACAGACAATCGGAAAAATGAGGTTGCTGTTGACGTTGTTACCAATTTTTTATTTACAGAAATATATTTCTATACTTAATCTTCAGTACACACACCTCACTTAACTCTGAATACAGTGACTCTGAAGATCTTACACCCTTTATTCGCTGCTGAAGAGCCATAACTGCTAAAATGCAAGTGCTGACTATCAATGGCTAGCTATTAACTGTTCTTGTCCTGCACTTGAAAGGATTAAGGACAAAAACTGTGGTCTCTTTGAGGCAAACTTTGAAAAATACCCTACAACAGAGGGCTTCTATATTAGGAGATGGTGCAACATGAAGCTAAATCCATTAACCATCCAGCGAGCCCTTGAAGTGTACATGAAGACTGTGGATGTAGGTGTGTACTGTAGAGGATCTAGGTTGCATTTCGAGGAGAAGAATGAACAAGAGTTAGTGAGGAGCATATAAAAGAAAGTAAAGTTGCGAGAAGAAAAGGGAAGGGAAGAGCAAAGAAGGCAAGAAGTTGAGTTGATCTGGATTGAGGTGTGATGTCTCCAGGGCTTCAACTTTTCTCACACACACACACACACACACACACACACACACACACACACACACACACTCATTAGTGTGTTCCCTCTCACGGGCTTCAGGTGACAGATAAGCGTAACGTTCCTCAAAATTTATAATGGGATTTGATGGAGGGAGAAATAGGATTCCTACAGGACGCAGGGATAATGGGGAAAATCAGCTGATAATAGATGAACGCTTAATGAAGTTGAACAGCCTGGGCGCTCCCCAAACCCCACTTCTTCTCATTCTCTATTAAATCCTGTACGAGCAGCTGAGAATCAGCAGAAAAGTGGAGTGCTTGTGATGAGGATGCTCTCAGAGGAGTGCGAGGCGTAGGACGTAGATAACCTCTGAACTGGACTGTGCTTTTACGGTTAAATCGTAATATTTTATGGGCAAAAGTAGTTAGAGAAGTTTACCTCGGATCAGAGATAGCGCTTACAGCGTGGTATATGTACTGAAGTTTGCTGAAGTTTTTGGGCTCGGACAGCAAGGTCAAAACAGATCGGGTTGAAATGGGTATTCAGACTGCTCCCTTTTCAGAAACCTCAGAACAAATACTACTACTAATAATAATAATCATCATCATCATCATGGCAGCATGGTGGCATAGTGGTTCGATTTCCTCCTCGGGTCTGTGTGGACGAATTGTTCTCTCCATGCTTTGTGGGTTTCTTCTGGGTTCTGCGGTTTCCTTCAACAATTCAAAGACATGCAGGTTAGGCTAATTGGTGTCTCCAGATTCCCTTTAGTGTGTGTGTTTACAGTATGTGCTTGTGCTTTGTGATGGATTAGCACCCCATCCAGGGTGTCCCTTGTCCCTGGGGATAGGGTTCAGGCTTTCAGCGACCCTGTACAGGATAAAGAGACTGATTCAGTGAAAGAGTAGTAATAATAATAACAATCATCATCATCATTCTAATCATAATTCCATTATTTGATTCAAAGCATCAAACCCTGCAATAAATTTGGGTTCACACAATTAAGAGTATGTAATCTAGTATCCACTTCTCTTTAGAGAAAAATAGAATGTTATCTTGGTTAGCTTGTCATTTCAAGGGATCCCATACAGAGCCCTACAACAGACCGTGAAACCCTTTCCAAAAGCGAACCTTCTACAACCTACAGTCGGAATGAACCCTAATAATAAGTGAAAGAAAAGAAAGAGAGTCACAAGGAATCTGAACAAAACTCCTTTTTTTTTTTTGCAAAACTCTTGACGAAAACGTGCACTCAGATACATTTATTTTCAATAAACATATTTTTCATAGAAGGAAAACAGGTTTCCGTCACCCGTATGGGTGTGTTAATAATCTGAATATAGACTCGCTGTTCTCTGCATTAGCCCGTGTAGGTCTGAGGCTGTCATGATGAATCTGAGGCACACGAACAAGCTGACCTTTAACGAAAAGGTCCGTGCCAGGAGAGTGCCTCAATGTGCAAAGACACTAATACACTGTGTGAATGGCTGGTTATAATTAGAGCAGCAATATGATGATGATTTGTGTGTGTGTGTGTGTGGGGGGTGGGGTGGGAAAGTATGTCCCTGTATTAGAGGAAATGTGTGTGTTTAGACACTTTCTAAGCAAACTATTAAAGCAGGAAGGACAGAGATACACTATCAATTGGAAACTGGTGAGTGTTTCCCCGAATCGCAGGCCAAAAAAAAAAGATTTTTTTTTTTGACATGACAGTATGAAGCAGGTAATGCACCCAAACACTAAATATGATGGAGCATATTGTATAATGTGCATCTATAGATTGGCGCTTGAGAAAAAGTGCTTACTGACCCTTATATACATCACTAAAGTGTATCGTTTAGGTACCAGTAGCCGGACAGTGTATTAGTGATGTACAGTATATCCAGGTCAGTAAGCACTTGTGTTAAAGTGCAAACACACACGTTGACGAAATTGTAATGAGGGCAGGCTATGTGTGTGTGTGTGTGTGTGTGTGTGTGTGTGTGTGCAATGATGCACACGGCAGATGCCTGATGCTCATTGTAAACATGAGTAATCAGGAACAGCTGCTCAGCTACGCCGACTCTCGATGACTGTGTGTGGCAACTTCAAAGGGGAGAGCGAGCGCGAGAGAGAGAGGGAGAGAGAGAGAACGGGTACGTTGTTTAGCCCAAACAAACAGAAATAATATAAGACAGAAGCCCTTTATCACACTGACATTTTTATTTCTACCTAAACAAATGTTTTCTAAATCTGTAATACAGTATTTATAATCTACACCCCTGTAGAGAAAAGTGCATCGCATTCTGAATATGAACGGAAGATATCAAAATCATCCCCAAAAAAACAGTTCAGAGATCAAATTTCGAACACAACAAACTTATTAGGTGTCATTTCAGTGTCTCTTCCTTATTTGGTCATGGCTCCGCCCCCATTCTGTTCTTCGCACTAAGATCATAAAGACGATTGTTTGTTTTTAGTCGCCTCTCCTTAATAAACCTTTACCCTCATAACACAATTGTAAGAGGCAGCTAGTTAACTCGTTTTCATAGAATGCTTCCATAAAAATTTTTGTACCAGTCAAACGTTTGGATACAAGTTTGGATTAATTTTTTTACATTCAAGAGCAATACTGAATTTTTTCAAAACTATGGATCTAACACATATGGAGTTAGGTAATTAAGTAACAACAGTACTTAGGTGTTATTTAAAGACATGAAGGTCAGCTGTTCTGGAATAGTTCTTGCAAGAACAGTATTGCATCAAGTGCTTTTGTAAAACCCATCAAGCTCCAGGATGAAACTGTCTCTCATGAAGACCTTCCCGGGAAAACAAGACCAAAGCAAGACCAAGACGTTCATTTAGAGTCACCAGCCTCAGAAATCACCAAGTAACAAGCAGAACCTCAGATTAGAGCCGTTATGAAGGATTTACAGAGCAGATACATCTCAATATCAACTGTTCAAATGAGATTATTGCATATTTTGGATGTCTTCAGCATTGTATATTGTAAAATGTAGTAAGAAATTCAAATCAGGAATGACCATGGAATTAGAAGGTGTGTTTTGATTGGTAGTGTGTGTGTATATGTGTGTGTGATCATTTTAATAATGCATATTGAAAACATCCTGCGTTGACCTTTCCCTGTATTGACTGTATACCCTTGTGGTACAGTTTAAATTAGTCTTCCATTATAATTAAATTTCACTAAACTGTTTTTTCACAGTTTTTTTGCCAGTACAGGTAAATGTGTTAAAATTCTTGATGTGTAATGATCACACCTATGCGACATAAATAACACTATTTATTACAGTAAAACTTCTCGCCTCCTTAAGACAAAATCTCGAGTTGTTCTCTCTGATGTTCACGCTAATAAAAAGAGTAAATTGGAGTTTTTCATATCATAGAATCTTTTTTTTTCTCCTCTGAATTTTGTGGTATCTCTTTGCTTTTTTCTCCAGTTTTTTGATTCCTTGTTATTTTTTTGCACACAGGATGTTGATAGAGCTACAAGAGTAAGAAATCCAAAACCAGCTCATGAAGTGATATTTTTGAACTTCCCATGGTCCATAATGTGGCATTGTTGCCCCAAGAGCCTGTTAAGATACAAGGCGAAAAATGAAAGTTGTTCAAAGTGGATTTATTTTTATCCACTCCCAGGGTTTAAAAGGAAACGAGAGCCGATTTGATTCTATATCACAGCACCACATCTCACCACACCTCTTATTAATTTATTTATTTTAGTCTTTGACTCTACAGGGGGCAAACGCTTGCATTGTTGTTTGCTTCCTAGATGTATTCTGTAAGCCTCAGTTATAAAGCTCTGCACAGAACCTTAACTTTTAACCGGACGAAGAACTGTCTTTAATACTTCAATGAAGAATGCAGCATTTAAAAAAGTATTTTGGGTGTTTTTTGCACATTTTTGTGTTTAAATAGAAATTATTACCATAGACAACAATAATTGACAAACTCAAAAAGTAAAGAAAAAAAATCTTAAAACAACAATATATATGATTTTGATTATTTATTTATTGTGAAATCACATAGGTTAAGAAAAGGTTTAACATTTTTGAAATTTTTAATTTCCAAGTACTCAATTCGTGTCTATAAATCTTCCTACCAGTGGTGTTTCAGGGTTCTAGCTTTGGTTCTTGCTAGGGACCAACTGAAGAACCCATTAAAGTTCTAGATCTAACTTTGCTTTTATTGTTGAGACCGATATTTGTTTTCTGAGATACAGCTTATACTGTATAAATGTACCCTTTTGCACAACACATTAATACTTTAATAAGTTTTAAAGGTACTCTTAAAAGTTACTTACCGCACACTAGATGGAAACAAAGAAGATAAGAATGTCAGGTACACACCATATACTGTATATCAGACATTTTGTGGAATACCATCATTTTACTCACATGAAATTCAGCTCCATCCTGTCTGCTTCGCTGTCCCTCACAACCAAACCTCTTAAATAACACAAATAACCAGAGTTACACAACCGCCTTTGTTATTTTCTTTACTTTTGTCCATGCTTCCTTCGCTCCATGTAGCGTGATTATTTCCATAAGGCTAACTCGACATTAAACACACCAAGGCATCATTAATTGCAGCTTAGGGGGAAAAACACACAACACAGGGCTCCTGGTTTTCCATAAATCCCTGCGCTTTACTGTGGGGGACATGGAAATGACTCTGGTGTGTGTCCGACCACTACAAAGCCCCCTTTACTAAACTCTCAGACTAAACACCTTCCCAACAGGCACTTACAGGCAGACACACCTTCGTCTGGGAAGTCCGTGCGTGTGTTTCTAAGGCCCGTCAGGCTGGGACAGGCTTCCAGCTTCTTTTTAAGGGGTATTAGTAGCAAACCTTGAGGATTTGCTCTGCTGCTTGTATTGAATAGACATGTGGGAAGTCAGGATGATGACAGCGTGTCTGAAGGGCAGCTAATGTGCACTTGCCGTGTTTGTATTGTTTCGTCGTTTTAACTTTTGTGGCGCGTACTGTTTGCTGTCTGTCTGTTTTCCTCTCCCTCATGCAGGATGGAAGTCATTAAGTTGCGATCACATCTTATCACCCGCTTACACATGCCCTAATCACCAGGTTGTCTTCTCTCTGAAGGCTGTGGATTTTCATGTGGAAGAAGGTTTTTTTTTTTTATTTATTTACTGGCAGGAGGAAAATGACATGTGGTGGTATTTTTATGAGAAGTCACTGGTGGCCGCATACAATCTGCTGCACCAGCTATGCCTTCATGATATCCTCCAGCGTAATGAACAATGGCATGCGAATGCGCACAAAGATGTTTGCTTCTAGGCTTAGCTTCTGTTGTGAAATTTAAAAGATCAAACCCGAAGCAGGCGGAGAAATTTATTGTTTCAAGCAGTTTTAAATCCTGAGAATATTACCGTTCTAGAAATTGCTACTATTCATAAATATGAATTCATTTACCTGGTGAAAATGCCTAAATACTTTAGGCGAACCAAAAAACTAGCCAGATATGTAAGTGCTTGTAAACTAGTTTGCAAGTATAAAACCGATGCGTTTTTTTTATCACAACATAATAGGATTCTATTTTCCTCCTGGGCTTTTTCCATTTCTTGGGGTCGCTACAATTTAATGGCACAGTTTTTACATCAGATGCCCTTCCTGCCACCACCCGTTCATTTCTCCATAGTTTGAACGGATGCTGAATAAGGCAAAGGGTTAAGAGCCCTACCCAAGGACCTAACAGTGGCAACCTGATGGTGGGGGTCCCAACCCACGACCCTCGAAGCAGTAACCCAGAGCCTCAACCACCTGATCTACCACGGCGTCACAATTGAAAAAACAAAGCAAAGAACATAAACAATAGCATAAGAAACTATAAGAAAGTTAACAACAAGACCGAGGAACACCAGGGTAGAAATAGAAAAAAAGAAAGAAACAGGTGACTAACATAGTGATAAGCAAAATCCTCATGATGGGCCTCCGAGTGGCGCGGTGGTAAAGTGCTCGCCCTAAAATCCGGAGATCGCGTGTTCGATTCCCGGGTGGTGCTGTAAGCTCTCGGAGGGATGAGAGTTACTTAGTCCTCCCACATAGATCACGGCTCTACAGCCAATCAGGGGCGTCTGTGAGCTCAAGCAAGCGGAAGCAGCGAATAGGAGCCACAGCCAACGGTGCGTAAGCGAGCAGTTCGAAAAGATGCGGTTGCCTGGCATTACGTGGCTCGGAGGAAATACGTGATAGTCTTCGGTCCTCCCGACTGAGTGGTAGTAGTAGCCTTAATGTGGGAGCCCCCTAGTGATGGGGAGGAATTG
>JAOTQY010000025.1:9055751-9065751 GCA_026413445.1 Dolichallabes microphthalmus | reverse complement strand
TAGCGAATAACGACAGCAAATATTAGCACGTAATTTGTTTTGATCACAAATAATTTGCACGTCTGCACCATGAACGTCTGACCGAACGGTGCACGTATATACACGACTTGTACGCATTTTAAAGATAGTGATGCGTTTTAAGATGTCCAAAAGGGACAACTGGTCACCCTATCAGATATATAAAAACCTGTAGTTGGGGTCTGTGTAGAACCTTTAATAGAACAAAGTGAAGAACACTTTTTTTTTTTTCTTTGCGTATGATCATGCTGGTTTTAAACTGCTTTATGCTCAAAGACAGTCTCAAGTCATGAAAAGTTACGAAGGTTAACTTTTAATTTAGGATTGGAATAAGGTTAACAGCTGCATGGCTTAGTGGTTAGCACGGTCGCTTTTCACCTCCAGGGTCTGGGTTCGATTTACGCCTCTGTGTGCATGGAGGTTGCATGTTCTCCCCGTGCTTAGAGGGTTTCCTCCCACAGTCCAAATGCAGGTTAGGCTAATCGGCGTTCCCAAATTGCCTGTATTATGTATGTGCCGTGCAATGGATTGGCACCCCGTCCAGTATGTACCCTAAGTCTCCTGTGATAGGCTCAAGGTCCCCCGTTACCCTGTATAAGGATAAAGCGGTATAGACGACGATGAGTGAGTGAGTTTAACTCTCCTGAACGAATGTATGCATACTAAATTGAAGTCCTGGATATGAAAATCTTTTCCGTATTCTGAGTTTGTTTTCTAAAGGATGCTGTCCAATTGTCAGCCAAAGTACTTCTTTTAGTTTCTTGCTTGCTATTGGTTGTAGATGCAAGCATTCACCATTAATTTACCTCATAAAAGTAATCTTGCGGTTTTTCATTAGAGTGGATTCCCAATTCTACAAAACAAAGCTCTTAAAGTTCTGTCCAAATCCAGCGGACCGATGGATCACCGGTCCAAATTTTACACTACCACCTAGTGTATGGACGTCTTGAGTGAATCTCAAGAAAGCATGTTCAGCAGTACGGAACAGTTGAGAAGGAAAAGAAATGCCCTACACAGCAGTGAAGCCGTTTTTTTCCCATTGCCCATTTCTCATTGGTTACCCGTTTCTGCTCACAGGTCTCGTAATCACCATCTTTTAAAAATGAGGGTCGTTTCATAAAAGAAAAGAGAAACTTTTCTACCATCCAACAGCTAGTGCGGAGAAGACAGGACCTCTTTGTCCTTGCTTTCAAATGAATCATCGGGGGGGGGTAGAACTGAAAGCGCCAAGATCAGAAATCGAGGCGTCTTCCTCAAAGACGACTAGCCTCAAAGACGTTGTCCCTCATCCTCCTCACTCTGCTCGCTCTCTGCCGGTCTTTCGCTCTAATGCTGACTGCGGCGGACTTTAGCACAAGTTCATTACTCTGAGGAATCTGAGCAGAGATAGAAAGAGAGCGAGGAAACGACCTTGGATTGAAGAGGACTGCTTATGATCAAACAGGCTTCTAGTTTGTGCTGCTAGAAGAAGAAGAAAAAAATGGCGCGCAAACAGATCCATCAGATTTCATAGAGGGGCGGCCGGTGCTAACTCAGCACCGACTGTCCCTGCGGGGGCACCATAGTTCAGCGGCACGACGTGAGGTTTTTTCCCGCTGAGTGCTCCAGCGGCCCACGCCGGCATTCCGCTAATCACATTCCTCCAGATGCCTGGCTTTTTTAGCCAGGAGAGCGGGAAGGGGGGGGAAGAGAGATGGATGAGGGAGCAAGAGATGGATTGTTTTTCATCTTTGAAACACCTTGGATGTGACAGCAGGCTTCACTCTCCTGCCAAGATGGAGAGATCGGATAAAGATGCTTTGGTCAGCTAAGTGGGGGGAGGGGGGCGTAAATCTAATCAGCCTTTATCACGTAGCGGGCAGAAGGTGAGATTTTGAGCACCTGCTCGTTTAAATGGATTCTGTATGGCATTATATGTACTTAAAACACACCGCGGTCAAAAAGCAACACCGAGAATTTTTAACATGGTTTTTAAAGTGAAGGACGTCCAAGAATAGATGCGATAAAGTGAGTGTGCAGTGGAATGAAGAAAGAGTAAGCGACTGATACTTGAGCTGATAAAGTCTGATACGGATAGACAAATGGACAGAGGAACTAACACAGCCATAGAAATAGACAGGGGCCGTTAAATCCACTCTAAAAGGGGGAGAGGAAAAAAAGAGTGAACGAGAGAGAGAGAAAGTGAGACGTGTAGTTAAATCCGGTCCAGAGTTTCATTAACTGACTTCCATTAAATATTTCCTGTCACCCGCAGCCCACCCCTGTAAAAATAGCCTGTGCTCTTTATAATCACCACTCAAACAGTCCAACACAGAAGAGATAAGTGGAATATTTTTAAGCACGGAACGTCTCAGTGCAATTAAAAGTGCTCACATACTGCGCCATGCCTAATATCCCGTATGTCAAAACTGCTGCTTCGACAAAACTGTGTTGAAAGTGACTTATTCGACAAAAACTTAAATCTGACATGAAGCTGTATTTAAAGAGGTGGATACATAGCTGCATATGGAAGCAGTCCTGCGGCTGCAGCGGCGTTGCAGATAATCCTGTCAGGAAGCCGAATTAATGAAACACTCCTCGTTTCACACGTTTGTAGGACTACAAGGATGTGCACTCGCCGGCCATTTTATTAGGAACGGCTGCCAGCTCACACGTCTCCCAGTAGACTGAGAGTCCGGTTCCTGGTCGATAGCAGTGGAATGATTCGCTCTTGTATTGTTGTAGGACAGATCCCTTAAGTTTTAACATTCTCAGAGATGCTTTCATACTCAACACTGATGTGAAATATGAATATTTGAGTTTCTGTAGCCTTCGTGTGAGTTTTGAACAAGTCTGGCCATTTCTTTCATGTTCTGGCCTCTTTCAATGACAAAGCTTTTTAACTGAACTCAATTGCGACTGCTGTGTGTGGAAGTCCCAGGAGACACCCAGGAGATTTTTATTTTTAATGCACTTAATGTCTCGTATTATCACATACGCCACAGTTGCAATCACTTAGATGACATTTTTTTCCCCACTTTGATGTTTGATGTGAACATTAACTGAAGCTGTAGCTTTTTGTCTGTTGTTTTTATGTCTTGCACTCCTTCCACATGATTGGCTGATTGGACAACTGCATGAATGTGCAGTCAATAAAGTGGTGGATGTGTGTATATTTATAATAAATACAAAAATATTAATACGTAACTTTCCATCTCATTAAATGTAGAATTGATGATAATTGATGAGACTTGGACTGTAATAACTTCATAGTGTAAGCTCATGACCAATTTCTCGACCTTGATTTGTCTTCAGCCGTCAGGATCTGATATGACTATAAAAAATGTAACTACAGTTTGACATTTATACAAAATAATGTGAACAAAATAGTTTATAATAACGCATTTAAGAAATATAAGGAAAACTCTGAATGTATAATAGATATGGATAATGAGTAATGCAAGGTGTCTATAATTTTTTACTAAATAAATAATAATAATAATAATAATAATATTTTACTAAATAAATTGCAGTAAATTAAGAATGCAAGTCAATTATTTAATGATAGTAGTATAACGTATATTTTTAGGGTTATTGGCATATATAAGTTTATATAAGTTTATAATTTTCTTGAGATGTTAAGTAATTCTTACCTAATACACAATTTTTGTATTATTATTATTATTATTATTATTATTATTATTATTGTTATGTAAGTTCTCCCTCCCGATTTGAGCTTTTTATGGATTGATCTTTCGCCATTTTGTTCTCATTTCGCACTCTGCCTGTTTAACCTTTTAAGGAGTTGTGTGGGTGTCTCTAAATGCAAATGATTTGTACCATGAAAACGCTTTGTACTTAACAGCAGATTCGGCAACATGTAAGTATGAAAATTTTGTAAATCTGTCGGAAAAAATTACATTTACAAACACATTCACAAAAAAAAAAAAAAAACAAATTCGCTAAGACAATCGCAAAACTACAAAACCTACAGTAGAATCTGATTTCCCGCAAGTTCGCCCCGCCATATGGTTGTACAGTAGTTCATGCATTAGTCAGATTTGCGCCTTCCCACTTTATGATTAGCATAACAGTGAAGCACAACTTGTCGCTAGGCCTATTCTCTCCTAAACATACGGTAAAACAGCATTATTTATGCACATGGTTTGGGTGAGTGCTCGGGCCATATGGGCAGACGGGGTTATGGAAATAAAGCAGCTGTGTTTTTGAAGAGAAAGTCACCTTCCCCACCCCATACCCCCTCCCCCCCTCTCTTAACAACGCGTTTTATTAGCCTGCCCAAAGTCGGTTATTACAGCTACAAACACAGCACCCTCGATGAAGAGAGCCTGTGTGCTGTGCAACATTTACAAAGTATGATGTTGGAAGTTTTTTTTTTTTTTTTTTACTGCCATGTTGATAAATGTGCTGTACAATCTCTGGGCTGTAAAAGAAGCACTCAACAGCTTTGAAAGCATGCAGCTACGCAACAGCAGGCATGTTATTGAGATCACTGTCATCTTATGACTTATTATCATGGTGCTTTGATAGATCCAATATGCCGTGTTTATTATAAAGACATTCTTGCGAGCTTTGTGATTATTCTGTTATTGGTTTAATTATGTTTTAGGCATTATCAAGATTTTACCAAACAGAAATCAGTCAGCGAACGCACCGCGCACACACACAGGTATGAGTTCGTATTAAATATCGGCATGCTGTATAATTAGCTACATTTGCTAAACATCAGAGAGAAGTACAATACTACGACAAATTCCTTCTCGCTACAGAGCCGTAATAACTGTTGCCCCTGGTTAACCTGCTTCATACCATAAGGCCTCATACATTAGCAGTCCCTTTGAAGTGACTGAAGTCAAGATCAAGGCTTTGGCCTGATCAAAAACAACTCATGCGAGCTGCAGTGTGTGTGTGTGTGTGTGTGTGCCTCGTCTGCTGCTTTAAGTGCAGGTCTCCGATCAGCACTGCTGTAATTATCAAGCATCCAAAACTTTTACGACTGATGCAGGCATAAAGTGTGCTGCAGAAGCTTTTTCAAGTCACAGAAAACTTTTTGGAAACTCTAAAAGATTACATAAATATATAAACATACAAAACGCAATGGAAAAAAATACACAATATAAAGGTAAAGAAACACAACATAGTCTTCAACACTCAAGTGTGAACGGAAATAATAAGCCTTAATAGCCTTAATAACCTAATAATAGCCTTGTGGATAGACATTTCAGGCAAAACTGTTACATTTTGTAAGCATTATTGTCCCCAGAAAATTAACATTGCTCATCATTTTCATGTATTTTTAATTGACTATTTACTAGCATTTATGTGTTACTGTAAAATAAATATGATATTAAGTAAATTACACTCTTGTCACAGCTGTCAGCACATAACTAATTTCATTAGTACAAAATAATAGTCAAAAGAAAAATTTTAAAGACTTTCCTGAATGTTCAGGTGTAAAAAAAAAAAAGCTCTCTCTTCTGTATCATCATAATTGATGGTAATCCCATGCAGCATCGTCTTCAGTTCCATATTGAAATGTGATTGGTTAGTAAATGTTACGACATATTCATACGTCTGATATGTCTGATTTTGGGTCTAGACAGATATATCAGCCAACATGCAGTATTACCTACATGCACACTACACAACATACATTTAAAAGTTTTAAAAGGAGGCAGCATTAACACAATTTAAATTCAAACTTATAGGCTTTTGACTTATAGACTTATAGACTTATAGGCTTTTTCCGGCAAATTTGACAAATTAAGATCTCCAAAGCAGTTGAGTCATTTCGACGTCTTTTCTAATTAAAGAATGAGCAGGAGAGCTTCGTTTGGAGGTATTTACTGTACACGAAAACAGTCGTGGTTTTGTGCTTATCCTGTTTCGGAATTGTTGCTAGATCCCTAAGGTTCAGCATCAGCAGGTGTACTGCAGCCACTCTAACAAAGACGCTATGGTCGAAGTCATAATAAGACCAGGTCTGAGACGGCTCCGTGCAGTAGTGATGGAAATTTACAGTGTGGAGGCCAGGGGTGGACCGAACATGCTGACTCTCAGCGAACGATCGAGCTGACATTTATTCAGGCCGAGTGACACGGGCCGCATTAGAAACACAAAGTAGCTTTGATGTGCTGTAACGACCTTGGAGTGTTATTAGACCTGTCTGGCACTCGGCCATAAAGACGCACGGGCCGAAATGCTCAGCTCTGCATATAGAAACTTGCTGTTTCAGAGGATAAAGTGTTTGTAAGGTAGGTAAGTAACACTCTGCTTGTTTGTGGCTCTGGGTCCATCTACAACCAGCCTGCAATTTCTGGTTTGTGGTGTAACCCGAGCTATGCATTACTGCATCAGTTTCATGGATTAGATTCATCTGCATAGTTGTTTGGGATAAAAAGGTCTGCCAAAAAAAATCAATGTTAAATGTCTTACCCTGAGGAACCTTGTTACAAGTATTAGCCATTCAAAAAAATGATGTGGCTCATTCACATATAACAGTATAGATTAATTAAATCTTAAATAAATATGTATTTTCAGTTTATACCTTTTTTTCATATATGCAACTGTCAGAACATAAAAGAAGCGGAGTGTAGAGTTTGACGCAATCAAGACAGGACTCAAACGGTAATCCTGAAGCAGGACACAAAACTACTAAAGACATGCAGATAACTTAACATAATGACACCAAGAGTTTAAAGCCAGTAGTGTGATTGCAAACAGGCTAGTGTCATGAGTAATCAGGAGACTGGGAGCAGGCATAGGGAGCTTGACAGGAGGTCATGTGATGAGGTCATTGACTGAGGATCATAGAGGTTGTAGTCTGTAACTTTAAGATTGTGAACATGGATGTGACACCATCCTTGAACTTCTGTTCGAGGCCAGAGGACTTTCCCAGCAGTAATGGGCGCAGGGTACTTTTCGAAAAGTAGTTTAACTAAGCCGCGAGTCATTTTACAAAAATGTAGTTATCGGAAAAACGTAGCTTACCTACCCCGGAGCTTGTTTTTTATTTGCATGGTCACGCTTCGTCTGTGTTTATGCAGTGAGTCACTGGAAGCAACTTGTAACAAGAGAAGTGTTGAGTTGGGTTTCACACAAAACTTATTTTTTTTAAGCACAAAGATTGTTAAACCATTCAAAACAAGAAAAAATTGTTTACAGCATCATCAGCCTCATCCTCTTCCAGTTTCTGATTCACGTTGGTTATTACAATACAGGGTGATAAAACATCTGATCAGCCATCAACCACGTCTGTAGACCCACAAGGTTATAATTAAGTTTTTGTCATGCACCCATGTATGACTGCATTGTACCAGTCAATGTAAAAAAAATAAAATAAAAAGCAATTAGCTGAGTCACACATTTTTATATAGTTGTTTTTATACAAGCTCTGATTTTCAGTCCAGTCCCTGTACCTGAGCAGTTTCAGATGCATATTTGTATTTGGTACACAGAGAAACACATCTAACTTAAGGCAAGAACGAGTGAGAAACAGGTCCAGATGGTCAGATGACCGATGATGGTGATGCTGAATAATGAGTGGTTGGAACAGACGAGAGGGGAAATGAGGTTGCTGCTGAGGATATGTCATATCATTCAATTTAATGTGAAGAAATATGGCGGTGGATCAAGACGTTTGCACAGTACTTTATCCCAGAAATAGGGGTAATTTTTCCACATTTGGAAACTGACTCTCTGAGAAAGAGCTTCTATGACTTTAGTTAAAGTCGATAAGGTTCATTTATCCTGATATCTTCATGTCCGTGTTTTCACAATCAAAGCTCAGACTAAATCCCAACCCCGTCATGTACCTCTCTTCTTCTCAATCATGCTCCAGGATTAAACTTTCAGCCTTAAACTGTGTATATGAAGATGTATTATAATGAGTGTGGTTTCATTTTTGTTGCAGAAGAGAGTGTACTGTGCACGCCCACATCCCGCGAGACCTACGAGAGGGTTTCTCACACCATCCCTACGCTTCCTCCAGGCTTCCCTGCACCGCTGCTCTTCCCCGAGGGCTTGTCTTCCATAGAAACACTTCTCACTAACATCCAGGTATGTTCTGTTCCCGGGAAAACACATAGAGTAGACCAGCCAGTGCTAAGAAACAAGTACAGGATAATGTGTTTCACTTTATTGTTTATAGTTTATTATTCAGCTTATTATGTGATAAGTGTTTTCTGGAATAAATGAAGTGTTCACAGTTGAAACACTTAAGTTTAATGAATAATTATATATAACTATATATAAAAGTATGAATGTGGATTTTAAAAAGGATTTTAGCATGATTGAAAAAATGTGTTTGTTTTGGTAAAATCAGAAAATAATGCATTTGCAAATTATGGGTTAATGATTATTATTATAAAAGCATGAAATGAGTTCATATAATCATTAGTTTATTTATTTTGCTAATAGTTGAAAAATGCTTCATGCTGTGTGGGTGTGTGTGTGCGCGGGTATGTGTGTGTGTTCAGGGTCTGCTGAAGGTGGCTATAGATAACGCCCGGGCCCAGGAGAAGCAGGTGCAGTTGGAGAAAACAGAGCTGAAGATGGAGCTTTATCGGGAGAGGGAACTACGCGAGACACTTGAGAGACAGCTCTGTGTGGAGCAGAAAAACCGAGGTACCCATAATCTGATCTAGGATCAGGTTGAACTTGTCCAGACCTTTTTTTTTTTGTGTGTTTGTGGAGTAGGTTCGTTGTGCAATTCGGTTTAAGGGCTTGATTCCAGTTTGTATGTTCTCCCAGTGCTTGGAGGGTTTCCACCAGGTACTCCAGTTTCCTCCCACAGTCCAAAGACATGCGGATTAGGCTAATCAACGTTTCCAAATTCCCCATAGTGTGAGAGAGTGTGTGATCTGGTGTGCATCCTAAGATGGATTGGCACCCTGCCTCATGCTCTGAGTCCCCTGGGATAGGCTCCAGGCTTCGTCCACTCTGTACAGGATAAGGATGGCACACTTGCACGTCCACATCAATCGTAACGACACTAGCCAGTCATACCTGACTGTGAGCTCACACAAGCGGAAGGGGCAGATAGCACTTTCCATTGAGTGTGTTACACCACTCCCTAATGAGGTGTTAGCAGCAGTTTGAATTGATGCATTCAGTGGCTTCAAGTGTTCAAGTGCTCTTTGGGTGGTATCTGTCACTGATGGTAGAGTCTTACAAGACGGATGGAAATTGGAGAAAACTAAATATAGGGGCAAAATCGAAAAAACGAAGGAAGGAAATCAAAGTTGTTTAGTGAAATATATTTATGATTGTGTCACAATCAGGGAAAATCCAAATTTAGCCGAACCCAGGTCTGTCTTATTTAATTTGGTTGGGTTTTTTGGGGGGCTTTTTGTTTTTTTCATAATTCAGTCCACTGTAACATATTTATTTAAAAAGCTGGTAACACTATCAATCAGTTTGCGACATTTACATACAGTACACCCACCAGCTAATTCATTAGGTACACCTTGCTCGTACTGGGTTGAGCCCCATTTCTCCTTCAAAACTGCCTTGAACAAGGTGCTGGAAACATCCCTTAGAGATTTCGGTCCAATTTGACATGATAGCATCATGCACTTGCTGCAGATTTGACAGCTGCACATGCACGTTGCAAATCTCCAATTCCACTACATATCAAAAGCATACAGTACAGTGTACATGTTGAACTGTCAACCAGTTTTGCGACAGGTACAGAAGACGGGTACACAATATTACAGCAAACATTAAAATACATGAGGCAGCCTTTTGTTTTGAGATCAAGTTTTTTTTTAAATGAGAAGTTCTTAAACAAATTATTTGATTTTCATATGGATACGTACAAGCTTGGTGTTGAAAGTTTGCTTCCTGAGCTACAAAGATAATGTAGCTAACAAGTAACTTGGTACTTTTAGCTATCGTCATTGTATTATCATACAAACATATACGACTAAATCAGCATACAGTAAACTCATTCGTGTATAAAAATTGTTATTCGTTAAACTTA
>JAOTQY010000025.1:9033597-9043779 GCA_026413445.1 Dolichallabes microphthalmus | reverse complement strand
GTCCACCTGAGTGCTTCTGCCTCCGCTCTTATAGGTCACCCTATGTTCCTGCCTCTTTTGGAAGAAAGTATTTACTACAAATAATTGACCATTGCTCATTCTTTTAATATGAATCGTTCAACTATCAGCACAATTCTAAAGAACGACAAGATCATAGAACATGTTGGTTTTCTTTCCTTTCAAGGGAATCATCTGCCTCCATCTAACCCTCTTCTCTGCATCCTCTTCTCTCACACCAACTAACTTCATGTCCTGTCTCACTGCATCCATACAGTATATCTCCTCATTGGTCTTCCTTCAGACCTCCTGCCTGGCAGTTTCAACCTCAGCATCCTTCTACCAATACGCTCACTATGAACATACCCTCTGAACATGTTCAAACCAACTCAGTCTGGCCTCTCTGACTTTATCTCCAAAACATCTAACATGGGTTGTCCCTCTGATGGATTTATTCTTGAATTGTGTTAGTATATTAGTACCTACAGTAGGCAGTGTTTATTGGACTTACAAACAAACTGGACTTACAAACGAGCTCTTGGAAAGGAACTTGTTTGTATGTTGGGGACCACTAGTTTTGCTAAGGTTTAGTTCTCATGAATTTCACAAATACTTGCACAAATCCTCTCTACTCATTTTGTGTTACACAGTGTTGAAATATGTGGAACCTTTAAATATAATATGTGTTGTCATTTTATAATGCCTGTGTTGTTGCAGTTACTCAAAGTGGCAGTCCAGCAGCAGCTAGCCTTTATGGACATGAAGGTTGCAGGTGGAAAAGAGAAATCTTACCATCACTGATTAATCATATTCTCAGAAAAAAGCTTACTCGGTTTTCTGTTCAAATCTATTTTGCGGCAAGTTAAATCAGATGAAATGTCCGTGAAAGAAACGCTCCTGATCCAAGAGTTTGTTTATTAATAAAATACAAAATTTAAAATCCTGCTAAGATGGGAGTGAAACGCATACAAACTTTTACTGGGCTGAAAGTATGAATATGAGTGATTAAATCCAGTGTGTTTCCTGACAGCACTGATGAACATTTTTATGACTTCCTCAATTCCACTCCACTCATTTTTACACACTGTGCACATTTGACACTGAACATATTTCTGCGTTTGAATCTGGGGAACCTGCGTACATCGAGTCGTGTTGCCGGTTTGAGATGACCATACTGTTGTAGAATTATAAACTGGCACTACATCTGCGGCGAGTCCTGAGGGACGACCGACAAACGCAGAAGAAAGGGAACAAAAAAGAAACTTACGATCACTGATGGCTCATGTTCTCAGTGAAAGCTTCCACTTTCTCCACAGAAGGGAGCCATTCAGACGGATTTTGCTGCTAGTCAGCAGTACGTGAAGCAGATGTTGGTGGACACTGTTCAGACATCTCTGTCACATTCTACCATCTCTCCATTTAACTGCTCCCTAATGAGTATTTATTGTTTCCCAACACTACTGTCGCTCCTTTTTATTGGTGTGTACGTGTGCGCGTGTGGGTTTGTCCATGTGTGTCTATGTGTGTCTATGTGTGGTTGTGTGGGTTCCTGAGATGACATATCCTGGCCGCCTCTTGACAGCTGGACTGGCTTGTTTTCGCTGTCGTCCCCCGGGTATTCGCTGTCAGCTTTGTGCTTGGCCAGACTGCGAGGAGAGAGATTAATGGACAATAAGGACCCAATGGAGGGAGGGAGGGAGGGATGGAGGGAGGGAGGGAGGGAGGGAACAAGGGAGAGATCAGAGAGATGGACAGAAGTGGTGTGACAGTGGGAGAAATAGAAATAGGAATGAACAAAATGAAAAGAAGAGGAGGAAAAGAGCAGACTAGCTTCATTAAAGGAAGGAATTAGGACAATTAATGGCGAAACAAGGTCAGAGATGGATTTGGGACAGAATGACAGAAAAGGTTTGAACTGAGAAGAGTTGAGACAGAAAGACACAAAGAAGAGACAGGACTAGTTGGAGATAATGGGATGGAACAGAATGACAAAAAGTGAGACAGTGTGAGAGACGAAAAGAGAAAAGAAAAAAAAAACTACAGAAAGTAACAAGGAAGCTGTGAAACAGACATGGACAGAGACAGCTAGAAGGACAACAGAACGAGAAAGAATTAAAGAGAAAGTGACAGGCGGGGAAATAGTGAAATGGACAGAAAAGGCCCAAGAGACTAAGATGAACAGAAAGAAAGACAAAAAGAGAAACAGTGACAGAGAGCGATAGGCAAAGAGAGAGAGAGAGAAAGTGAGAGAGGACAAGCGCAGGCCAACAACCATCTGCTCATTTCCTTCTAATGGACAAAGCAAACAGCAGGAGACACTGCTGACTACAAATCTGGCTTTTCTTCATTACTGAAAGCACACAGTAATTTGTCCCCAAGTTTAACACAGACACAGACATGCCTATTCTTTCTCCTTTCCTTTTCCCCTTGCTGCACATCTTTTTTTCCCCCTCCCTTTATTCTTTAATCATTAATCATGCCTGAGAGATAACCTGCCACTCTTGCTCAAAGGGGCTTTTATTTAAAAGAGATGCACAGCCTCGGACATTAACACCAGTCTCATTGTTAGTCGTGGCATAACTACAATCTGTAAGCCTGATCAAACGCACCCTGCCATTCAGCAAACTCGAAGACAGAAAAAGGAAACGAGAAAGAAATTGTGACTGATAGTGACCTACAGTACTGTACACTGCGAAGGTTACTCAAGATACTGGGTGTGGCCCAATTGCTTTTATGCAGCAATTCATACAGTTGTTGTTGTTGTTTTTTAAAGGTAGAATGAAAAAATCGTTATTAAAGGATCAGGACACAAAACATTGCAATTCTCTCTTATTGATTAGCAAGCTAGCAGCATGCAAGTGAAAAAGCTAATCATTAGCATCTTCATTAATCAGCACACTAATGACTCATTCTGGAAGGTTTCCAACTTCTGAGTAGGAAAAGGAAAGATCTCCAAATTGTAATTCCCACTCTATGAAATTTATCTTTAAGCTAATCGCTATGGTTGTCACAATCCAACAAAGACCGCAAGAACGCAGCGGGAATGGGGTCAAAATGGTGTGAAAAATGTGTCATACTCCTTCCTAGCCACGTCCCTGTCAGGTTCTCAATGCATCTATCATAATGTCACTAGCATCCTATCACGCACATGATCATGCTCTCACCAGATTCAGATGAGATCACTCACTCAATCTCAGTCATCGTCTATACCGCTTTATCCTGTATACAGGGTCGGGGGGAGCCTGGAGCCTATCCCAGGAGACTTTGGGCACGAGGTGGGGATGCCAATCAATCACAGGGCACACACACACATTCACACACTACGTGGCTATTTGGGAACGCCAATTAGCCTAATCTGCATGTCTTTGGACTGTGGGAAGAAAACCAGCGCACCCAGAGGAAACCCACAAAGTATGCGGAGAATATGCAAACTCCTCACACACAGACCGGTGAGAGTAATCAAACCCGGAACCTGGATGTGTAAGGCGACAGTGCCAACCACTAAGCCACTATGTCACCTCCAATGAGATCAAATCGAGTAATTACTATGCCTGAACTCTCACCGGCCACTTATTACTACATTGTTATTGCATCCAATGGGTTGGTATCATCAGTGCTTTTCATCATGAAGTGATGGTGTGAGAAAGTGCATGAAATATTTATTCGAAATTCCCTGAACATTATACACATAATACATAAAAACGTAATATGAACTAATATGAATGCTGCCTTCTACAACGTGGAATGGTTCTACAGTACCACGGTCAGTGCACAAGCTTGAAGAGGTCACTGTGAGAACTATTGACGAAGCAACAATGCAGTGACATCCTAATGACAACTCAGTCAGTACATCATCCAACCTTTCTGCACTATGCTTGTGGTATGTCAATGAAGTCCCTATGAGGTGTTAGTTATGCTGTTAACCGCTCAATGCTATTTATGCTTATCTTAATACGTCCTACAGTAATTCAATTTTTCATTCTTCTTGCTTCGATCACTAAGCAGTTCCACATCAATGGAGACAATACAATGCCCTTACCAGTTTCTACTGCATTCCTGCCAAGTTCTATAAGTTCTTACTTCTTTTTTGCAGATGTAGTGGAAACATGGATAAGTGTGACGTATTAATAGCCTGATTGTGGTTGCGATATTTGAACATACAACAGTTCTATAAAAAAAGAAATTAGTTTTTATGTAACTGATATTTTGGACAAAGTGTGGACAAAAAGTTCATCGATCGCACATTTCTGTTAAAGGTTCTGGACGCATGGTGGCTTAGTGGATAGCACTGTTGCCTTGCAGCTCCAGGGATTGGGTTTGATTCCCCATGCATGAGGTTTGCATATTCTCCCCGTGCTCGGTACAGAAGGTTTCCTCCCACAGTTCAAATACATGCATATTAGGTTAACTGCCCTATAGTGTGTGCCTTGCGATGGATTGGAACCCCGTCCAGGGAGTACCCTGTCTTGTGGGCTAAGTCGCCTGGGATAGGCCCCCTCCAGATCCCTGTGTCCTGTACACAGTATAGACAATGAGTGAGTTAAAACTTCTTCTATTGAAATTTGCTTCCCTTCATTTTTCATTTCGATCTGACAAGCTTTCATGGTTTAAATCAACATTTTTATGTGGCCAACACAGACGTGTGTCACACACAGTGAAACATCTCAGTGCAGTTATACTAAATATAAACACTCTTATAATGCTACTTGTCCAATCAAACTATTGGACAGAAACACTGTTGTATAATACACATTATAGGAAAGAGTCCCCAGCATCTGTGCTTTGTAAGTCAGTGTTAAAGCTATAACTTTTCTGACATGGGAAAGTCTTCAGGACAGATGGTTTCCTTTTCTTGGTAAGATGACAAGCTGTGTTTTTTTCTTTTTAGATTAACTTTAAGAAAAGGAAGATTGTAGGAAAGGAAAGGAGCGCTTGAACTTTTTACTGTAGTTCTATTAAAGTAATATTTTGGAAAATTTATTATTTCTTTTAATAAATAGATACAATTAAATATTTAAACACCTACTCAAGTAAATTTTTAGTTTAAAGAATATATATTTTTTTCACTCTTTTCACTTCTATTTTTCTTTATAAAAACCTAACACTTGATAAGAGGTGGCACAGTGGTGTAGTGGTGCCCTTTCGCCTTGCACCTCCATAGTCTGTGTTCAATTCCTGGCCAGGCTTGATTCCTGCCTCCGTATGCATTAAGTTTGCATGTTCTCCCCGTACTTTTTCCTCCAGGTACTCAAGTTTCCTCTCACAGTCCAAAGACAAATGAGTGTGTTTGTGTAATGGCCATCTGGTGGGGATGTGAGACGTGTTGCGGGTTTGCAGAAGCTAATCGGCTAATTGGCGTTCTTAAACTGCCCATAGTGTGTGCCCTGCAATGGATTGGCACCCTGTCCAGGGTGTACCCGGCCTCGTGTCCTTAGCCTCCTGAATAGGCTCCAGGCTCCCACTTGAATACAGAATAAAGTGATATAGATGATGAGTGAGTGAGAGGAAAGGAGTGTTTGAACCTTTTTACTGTAGTTCTATTAAAGTAATATTTCAGAAAGTTTATTCTTTCTTTTAATAAATAGATACAATTAAATTTATACACCTACTCAAGTAAATTTTTAATAGTATCTATTTTTTCTCTGCTTCCACTCTCATTTTGATTTATCACACCTAACACTTGATAAGAGGTGTCACAGTGGCTTAGTGATTTGCACGGTCACCTTGCACCTCTAGGGTCTGGGTTTGATTCCCACCTTAGGTCTTTGTGTGTGGAGTTTGCCTGTTCTCTGTTTGGTGGGTTTCCTCTGGGTACTCCGGTTTCCTACTTGGGCACATTTTCTCTCCATCACTGCTGTAAAGCTGTATTTCAAATTGTGTTTCTGTGACGTCATTTCAACATAGTGGAGGTCGTAATGAAAAGCATGAAACATGAAAAGCAGCATGTTTAGTGTTGTGGAAGAAGAATAGGTAAGTGTAACATTTGAGGTGTGTGTGTGTGTGTGTGTGTGTGCACAAAATATTAAAACAATGGGTCATGAGATTTAAAAATTTCAAAGCAACTTATCGTTGAATTATTACACTGTGGACACAAACTAGTGAGTAACATGAGCCCATGACTTACTATGTTGTGGATCTACTACGTCACCACCAGTTAATCTTTTGTTAGGAAAGTGTGAAAAAGTCTATTAACGTGGTGCAGGCTAATAATATATCCATGTCACAATGCCAGTGACTCCAAAATGTTTTTATGCTTCATTCCAAAACTGAAGTAATATATCATCATTTTATTATCTATTATCTTAGTTCTTTTCTCCATGGACACAAGGGTTTAATTAAATAGATTTTTCTCTTATTCATTTTAAAATACTAAAGTTGCCGCAAGCTTTGTATTTTCCAGCCGTGAAACAGATCTTGAAATGTCCTTAATAAATTAATTTGTAGTGACACTTTATTATAAAAAATAAAAAAAAAACAATGTCAGATAGATCAACGGCTCTGTACAGGAGTTCCTTACCTAGTCTGATTTAAAAGTCTCAACATCTGTGCCAAGCGACACTAAGGCACGACTTTGCAGTGTATATTTAAGCTTCTCTCTTATTTAATTATCAAATTGTTAAAATGTTTGCATTACTCTGAGCGACTTACTTCCCCAGTAAATTCGATTCTAACGTTCATTATGATTTTCTGGAGGGAAAGGTAATTTTTATAGCTCTCTTTTCTAAAGCACATTTCCTTTTCTACGATGCTTTCGGATACAATTTGAGTGCCATGTGTCTTATTTATATGACTAATAATTTACTAAGCAGGAAGCAGGAGAAGGAAAAGAAGAAGGATGTCTGGTACAGTTCCTCATTACTACCTTGCCAGGCGGATGTTTGGATATGTTTTGTGTTTAATAGAAACAATATGGATGGGGAGAAAAATGGGGCCACTGTACCAACATATGGAGAACAACCCCACATTTCACTATTTTACACAGATCTGGGATCAGTTTGCATACATCATAACCTTATAGCTGAAAAGCAATACTGGTCTTAAACCTGGGTGAAAACACTCCATAGGGTCCCTTCCTGCTCCTTCAGGGCTTTGTCGTAAAAACTAATGGTGCCGCTGTGGCTTTCATCAGAGCATCTGTATTCAGTTTCCGATCATCTCATTAACTTACGCAGACGTGAGTCACGTCCCGTCAGAAATAATCTGATCCCAGCGGCCTGTCATTGCAAACCGCTTTTATTGGGCTGATGATATGATTAAGAATATGATTACACAGCGGCAGCATATGGAATGGGATGGAAAGGGATAGAGACATGGAATGGAGAAGAGGGACAGAGAGACTTTAAATATACAGGGTTGGACAAACCAATAGTTGGGATGGACAGATGGAGTGGGAAGGAACAGACAGATGAGATGTAGAGTTGGAATAACAAGGTGGGATAAAGAGAAAAGTGGAATGTAGAGATGGAATGAAGAGATTGGAAACAAAGTGTTAAGGTGTAGAGGGTTGGAGAGTTGGGATGGGCGAATGGGAGGATCGGGATGAATATGATAAAAGAGATGGGATGCAAAATGCTTAGATGAAGATGGGAAAAGGATTAAAAGGTGGAGCCAGAAAGAGATGGAGTGGAGATGGTTGAATAGATGAAAAAACAACAAGAATGAAATGGAAAGGAAATAAGAGTTGGAATGTAGAGAGACATGAGATGTGGTGAAGAGATGGAAAGGATGGAAGAGGAGAGATGGAATACCAGAAAGACAAGGTAAATATGATCTGGAGATGGGGTGGGAAGAATAACAGAGAGAGAGAGAGAGAGGGGCAAGGTGGAGTAGGGTGAAGTGAAATGATGCGGGATGGAGTGGAGAGGAGAAATAGAAACATGTGACGTAGGATGCTAAGGTACAGAATGATGGAATGATTGGATGAAATAAAAATGAAGAGATGGAATGGGGAAATGCAATTGGAGGAGAAGTGTTAGCAGATGAGGGACGAAGAGATTAAATGGAGAGATATGGAACAAAAAGGGATTGTAAAGGAAATCATTGGGATTAAAATGGAAAGGAGAGGGAAAAGAAATGATTGGGGATGTAGAGATGGAGAGAACAGGACTTATGTTTAAATGGAATAGAGAAATGAAAATGAAAAAAGATGGATTGAGAATGATCAAGTGTTGGAATGGGGAGAAGGACAGGACTAGACTGATTTGGAGAGGTATGATAAAGGAGGGATGGAGAGATTGAATGGAAAGCTGAAATGAAATGGGTAGAGAGATGAAATGGACAGACATGAAGAAATCCAATGGAGAAATGGAAAAGACAAATGGGAGAAACCACTGAAAAATACGAAGGACAGAGATGAGACAGGGACAGACAAAAATATAGAAAGGACAGAGGAGGGACAAAAGGATGGATTTGAGAAATGGAAAGGGAGAAAGTGTGATGAGATGAAAATAATAAACAGCAATGTGGGTGATCATTAAGTCCCACTAACAGTGTTCTTCCATATGTCTGCCGAGTTCTTCAATTCTGTCTCCCCCATCAGTGCTTACGTTTAAAGAAATATTTTAACAACTGTCCTTAGACTTTCATTATACTGTAAGTGATATTCTAAGTGAATAAGGGGCAGATCAGGAAAGACCTTGCCTGTAAGAATCACACCGGTGATTCGAGATGAAGTTGATAAATGCTCGAGTATTCTCGTAATTATAGCAGCCGAGTGTGTCAGTGGACGTAGAGAAACTACACACAATCTGTGATTAATTGGTCTCGCACGCATAAACACACACTGACACAACTTTCCCTCACACACACACACACACACACATACATGTTCATATTCTGTACAACCTTTCTGTTCCAAACTTTGGACACACATTTCCACATCAGCACTTTTCACACATACACCCTTCTTGCATGCACACCTCAGAACATCACTACACTAATCCAGTATTAAATAAGTTAACCACAGCTTAACGGCAGTTATAGTAAAGCCTGCTTCACCACTTCCAGCTGGCTGCCTTCACGTGCCTCCATTAGTCACTGACTATTGTGTCCAATTAGCCGATTAGCTTCTGCAAACCCGCAACACGTCTCACATCCCCACCAGATGGCCATTACACAAACACACTCATTTATCTCAAAGCCAGTGGTGGGGAACAAACAAAACACCTATATTATTTCATTCGCTGTAGGCAGCTTGATGTTTGGCGCTTTGCCTCTTCTCTCGCTCTCTCTCTCTTCTTTGAAGCAGCTGGTCGCTGTGGCTTTCAAAGTCAACTCCAAAAGGAGGCCATCTTGTTTTTATTGGCTTGGTCCCAAACTGCATATTTCCTCACTAAATAGTATGTCAAAGTAATACACAATGTGTGAAAGTGTGGTAACTCATAGCAGCATAGCTAAGTATCTGGACAGACAATTTTAGCATGATAGTACTGTATATGGTTTAGCCATTAAAGGGAACAAAATCTATCCAAAATGTAAAAACCCAACCGTCATATCTACTCAATGATTAAAATTTCTGGAGTAGGCCTTTTCTGGTTTCTGTGAAGGTTTCAATAAATTTTGCAAGACTACAATGGCTCTTGGACAGGGTATTAAAGTAGACTTTTGGCACAATGTTACAGTTAGCTACTGCTAAGAATGCTGAAGGACACTCTGCTGATTGTACGTATGTTTTTACAACCATATAAATGTGGCAAACATATAAATGATAAATTCCAGCAAAATACTGAGCTTTAGAGATGCACTAATGCATCACATGATATTATATAACATTATATAAAAATAAGGCATATGGACCGGTGCAATTAAAGGCTGCAACTTTTAAAAGGAATACTGTAGGTGCTTAATCGGTCATTAATGTATGGTTTGTCAATAATTAAAAGATTAGCTTTTTTCAAATAACTTTTGAGGTGCAAAATAAAAATTGACAAATATCCTCTTAATATGGAAATTTGTGCAATGGAATGTTAATTGGGACATTTAATACTTACATATTATATATATATATATATAGTACAGGCCAAAAGTTTGGACACACTTTCTCGTCTATCTGTCAATGTGTTTTCTTTATTTTCATGACCATTTACATTGGTAGATTCTCACTGAAGATGATGGTTTGGGGTGAGCTGGACCGCAGAGTGAAGGCAAAGGGGCCAACAAGTGCTAAACACCTCTGGGAATTCCTTC
>JAOTQY010000025.1:9019924-9031416 GCA_026413445.1 Dolichallabes microphthalmus | reverse complement strand
GTGTCCAAACTTTTGGCCTGTACTATATATATATATATATATATATATAGTATTATATATATTAAATTATACTCACTCACCCACTCACTCATCATCTACACCGGGTTGTGGGGGACCTGGAGCCTATCCCAGGGCACGTGGCAGGGTACACACTGGACGGCTTGCCAATTCATTGCTGGGCACACACATACACTCTCATTCACACACTATGGGCAAAGTGGGAATGCCAATTAGCCGGATTAAAACCAAGCACAGGGAAAGCACAAGTACAGAGAGAACACAGGGAAAACACAGGAAAAACACAGGGAAAACATGCAAACCCTCAACTCTGGAGGTGCAAGGTGACAGTGCTAAGCTGACAAAAATGTTGCAGTAATGTTCCTGAGCAACACTTTGTCAATTGTCTTTTAACCGAAGAAGAGATTGCTGGCTTTTTAAAGTTCCCAGAAACTTTTGGAATGATGCTGAGCTTGTTACCCAAAACAGAACGTTCCCAATGTTGTAAAAGCGTTTCCACAGAACAATAGCCAAACAGATTTTGTGATTACAGAATATTACTGTGTGGCACATAATTGCCAGTATGACCGCTAACGTTTGCTTTTGCTGCCACCGTGTGGCCAAATGCATGTAATGCAACCTTTAGTCATCGTTCGCAGTGATAGAATTATCTTCAGGATGAAGAATTAGCTTTGATAAAAATTAATGTTTATAATAATTAAACATGAATAATACAAAAGTATATAGTATACTTCATGGTTTTCTGCATTAATTTGTCATACAATTTGTCATAAAATGTGATCTGATCCTCATCTAAGTCTAGAGTATTGGCAAATATAATGTGCCTAAAATAATAACACGAAAAATTCTGATCTGTCATGATTTTTATTGAGAACAACCATATAAACCTCATAGTGCTAGTGGGGAAAGTATGTGAATCTTTGACCTAATGACCTCAAAAAAGCTCATTGAGTCAGGAATTAGCATACCTGGGAGTTTGGAGATGTGGACTAGATCTACTGTACTTTGACTGATAAAAAGTACTTTAAAGTTTTTGAGTTACAATGACAGAATGTAAAAGAAGAAGCCATGTCTGTTACAAAGTGATTACAAAGACTTTAGAAATTCACTAGTCGACAGTGTCCCAGACACACTGGAACTGTGGCTACTCTGTCAAAAAGTGGGCATAAAGTCAAGATGACCCCTGGATTTTAAGGCATCATTGGAACTGGTTGGAATCTGTGTTCATGGGTCTACAGTACAAAGAACATTGAACAGGGAGGGTGTCCATGGCAAGACACCATAACGGAAGCTGCTGCTTACTAAAAAGAACATTGCATGCCTGGAGTCTATTGACACTCCACAGCGGTATTGGCAAAATGTTGTGTGCACTGATGAAACTAAGATTGAACTATTTGGAAAGGACACACAAAGAGCACTACATCTGATTTAAATAGGTCACTGCATATAATTATGAAAATATCATATCAACTATAAAGTATGGTGAAGGAAACATCATGATTTGGGCCTGCTTTGCTGCATCAGAGCCTTGGCAGCTTGCAGTCATTGAGGGGAACATGAATTCTTGAGTGTATAAAACAATTCTTCGGGATAATGTAAGAATGTCTGTATGTCATCTGGAACTCTGTAGAAGTTGGGTGATGCAACACGACAATGACCCAAAACACCAAAGCAAGTCCACAACAGAACGGCTGCAGAAAAACAAAATCTGCCTTTTTCGAAGTTGGCAAATCAGAGCCCAGACCTCAACCCAATAGCGATACTGTGGAAAGACTTGTAGAGAGTCATACACATGAGCGATCCAAAGAATGACAGAGCTAAAGCAGTTCTGCAAGGAAGAATGGGCAAAAATTGTGAACAGCTACAGGAAGCACCTGGTTGAGTGTCAACCAGCTGTTAATTCTAAGGGTTCACTTACTTTTTCCACTACCATTTAAATGTTGAATGTGTGTTTAATATAAAACATGAAAGATCAGATTTTTTTTTTTTTACAATTATTTTAGGCACATTATATTTGTCAATACCCTTGACTTAGATAAAGGGACAAATCACATTTAATTACAGATGAATGCAGAAAACCATGAAATTCCAAAAGAACATAGCTTTTCTATGTGTGTGTATATAACATTTAAAAATGCAATACCCAAGTATATAGTTAATTGATATACAGGTAATTTTATTTTATCACTCAAATCTGACCCCTATCCTGATGCCCGAGTTCGGTAACTGCGCATGCGCGAGATTTTTCAGCCATTCAAAACTTCGATAAACGCGTTGTCCATAAACGACGTTTGTCCCTCACCGGCTACCATTCTAGATCCCATTTCCCTGTCTACCTCCTACATTCGGTTTTCCTTTTAACTTTTATCAAGTTTATATGAATTAAACACAGTGCCTTTGTGTAGCTCTGGTCGCTTGAGTTTCTGGTTTTATCCGTGCATGTAGCCAGCACAATGTTCACCACTACCGGGTCCAGAGGGCTGTGTAAGTAAAGCTCAAACCCGCTTCATGTCGCGGACGGTTTTAGCGTGACGGCAGACGGACATGGGTGAGACACAGTTAGGCTCCGTCCTAAACCGCACGCTAACCCGGTGTTTAGTGTGACTATAGTCGCGTGCGCCAGTCTGCGTTACCATGGTTACTGTAGCTGGGAGCAGGACGGGAAGTGGGACAGAGAGCAGTTTGGGACGCGGTGCTGTGTGTGTGTGTGTGTGTGTGTGTGTGTGGTGCTGTCATTCATTCTGTACTTCAGCTGACACAGGGCGCAGTGTTTATTGTGTGTGTGTCTGTGTGTTATGAAGTTTACATGGTTTTTCCCTCTGAAATGTCCTGAGGTTTACATCTGTCTGTCTTTATGTCCTTTCATTAGCTTTCTTTCACTTTTCACTGAAATCCATCTTCTTGTTCAGGGTCTGTCTGTCTCTCAGTCTGTGCCACTTTATCTCTCCATCCATCAATTTATTCCTCCGTCACTCTGTCTTATTCTCTTATTCTCTCACTCTTTCTCTCTGCCTGTTGCTCTGTCCCACTAGCTCTCTCCCTCCCTCCATCCATTCATCCCTCCATCACTCTCACATTCTTACTCTGTTTACACTTCACTGATATGTCCAGTGTCTGTCTGTCTCTGCCCCCCCCCCACACACACACACACTCTCTCTCACGCCATCCGTTCATCCCTCCTTTACTTGGTCTTATTCTCCCATTATTTCTCAGTTTACACTTCACTGAAATGTCCAGGGCCTGCCCGTCTGTCTGCCTGTTCTTTCATTAGCTTTCATTCACTTTAAACTGAGATTAGTTTTTGCCAGCCCATCCATCCATCTATTCTTCTATCTACAGTGTCTTATTCTCTCTAATTTCATATTTCACTGAAATGTCCAGGGTCTGTCTCCCTGCCTGTCTCCCTGTCTGTCCCCCTGCCTGTCTCTCTGTCTGTTCTTTCATTAGATTTTTTTTTTCACTTCAATCTGAAATTAGTTTCTGCCATCCATTCATCTATTCCTCTATCCATGTTATTCTCTCTAATTTCATATTTCATTAAAATGTCCAATGTCTGTCTCTCTCTGCCTGTCTCCCGTCCTGTCTCTCTGTTCTTTCATTAGCTTTCTTTCACTTCAAACTGTAATTAGTTTCTGCCATCCATTCATCTATTCCTCTATCTATCTTATTCTCCCTAATTTTATATTTCATTAAAATGTCCACAGTCTGTCTCTCTCAGTCTCTCCATCTATCCATTCATCCCTCCTTCACTCCACTTTTTATTCTCTTATTCTTCCTCAGTTCACACTTTACTTTTTGTCTGTCCATCTGTCTGTCTGTCTGTCCTTTCATTAGCAGTCCACACTTCATTAAATATTTTTGTATATATCTGTCTATCTATTATGTCTATCCACATATGATTTTATGGGGAAAACAATGAATCCTCACAGACCACAGAACATATTTATTTTCTATCAGAGTTGCTTAATGGTCTTTAACACATCCTAGAGACTTTCAGATGGCTTAAGATCAGGTCTCAGAGCTGGCCAGTTCATGTGTGAAAATGATTTGTCGTCCTTCCAGAAGTGCTTTTGCACATTTTGAGGCTGACGAACCTTGACATTTGTCTTCCTGGACATATCATTCTTGATCATAACCTGGTCATTTTCCACACAAAAAAGCTCCTCACTGCATCGGTTAGGATTAAGAAAAGTGTTGCCCACTGAAACATATTTATCACTGGAATAATTATCCAATAAAAAAAGCTCTTATGTATTTACTTATGAAATTCAAACTTTTTTTTTTTACTATTTACATTAAATGCATTTACATTTAGGTGCTGCTTCTCTCCCTCCCTCCCTCACTGCTTTTCCTTATCTCGTGTCCTCTTTTTTTCCACTTCTTTCTCTTTTTCATTATCCTTCTTTCTTCACGTTACACAGACGTGTATATCATTTAGCACAGTTTGATGTATAGCATCAGTCCCAAGTGTAAAAGAGAACTGAAATCACAACAGCCTCCTGCGTATTTATTTAGATCACACTTTTTGACCTTTTGTACTGCGTCTGCCCGACAGATAAAGCTCCGGTGTCGAAAAGCCTGCTGCTGCTTCCCACTGCCTTCAGCGCGCTCCTGCTCGTGGCTCTGCCTCAGTACCAGAAGCTCTTCGTTTACAGCCTGCAGGCCATCATGCAGCACAGACAGGTCAGTGTGCATGTATTTGTGTGTGTTAGTGCAAGGTTACATTCCAGAGTTATATAAAAGTTGCAGAACTTTTCGCTATATCTGTGTTCTCTGTGTATTTTCTGTAGTTGTGGAAGCTGCTGTGTGGGAGACTGATCTGTCTGGATGTAAAGGACATGTTCTGCAGCAGTCTGCTCATCTACAACTTTCGCATATTCGAGAGGCGGTTCGGCAGTCGCAGATTTGCTGTAAGTCGTTCTGCATCGCGCCGGGTATCTGTAGCAGTAACACTTCCTCAACCCCGCTACGTTGGTTTATGATCACGTATACAGTGTATTCTATAGTGCAGTTACATCAATCTGTATTTCTCTGTTATTGAGACTCAAATTTGTTACGTGTGACGTGCTGACAAGCATGCAGTTTGCATTAAACTGTGAGATATAGCTGATTTATATCTGAGTAGAACTGCAGCTCTTCATTCACTTACTCGTGCTCACATTCACAACTTCTGTTCGCCGCCCTGTGCTTTCCGTTTAAGTCAACTGTCTTCACATTCAGTGCTGTGCAAGTGTGAACGTGTTATATGAGTTCATTGATAACTGTGGTGCGACCAAAAATGGACACCCCACTTGTGATTTGCATGAAAAAAAATCGTGGCGTGCAATGATTTGTGTGTTCTGGTCTGAGGGTGTACCTGGTGTTTGAGACGACTCACGGAAGAGCGCAAACAGGAGAGTTCGAATATCTGTAAGCTAAATTTGGTTTCCCAAAGAAAATCATTACTGGTGACGAGACGCGGATCCATCGCTACGAGCCTGAGAATATGGGACGGAAACATTCTCGATCACAGACTGAGGAAAAAAGTAACGTCCGAGAAAATTTACAGTTTTCTGGGCTTCTCAAGGGCCATAAGTATTGGAACGTTATCAGAAAAAAAAGGTTCAACAATCAACAGTGCTCGCTCTTATTGAAGAGCTGAAGCCTAAACTTCAGATTAAACGAAGAGGACCGCTATCCAAGTGCGTTGTGATCTGGCATGACGATGCACGTCCACACTCTTCTGTCCACGCTGTTGACACTCTGCATAAACTCTGCATGTTTTGTGGTATTAAAGCATCCTCCATATAATCCTGATCTCGCTCCATCGGTCTTTCACCTGTTTGCTCCCGTGTAAGCAGCCCTACGTGGATGAAGATTAACGCCTGATGAAGAAGCGAAGACAGCAGTGCAAAAAAATATGACGCATTTTTCCTTTCTGGAAGTTAATTGAAATAAATTCCACAGCTTATGTACACTTAGATGTACTTGCATACAGTATGCTCACATACATTTATTTGCAGTCACTCAGATACACTTACATACTCCCACAAACACTTACGTACGCTTAGATACGATGACGTACACTCCCATACAATCGCATTTGCTCACGTACAATCATACAAGCTTACATATGTTTATATTCACTCTTATGTTTATATACACACGTACTGTACATCTCATACATCGATACAGTTTATGTATATTTGCATCAGATATGTTTTTCTTTTTTTCCTCTTTCTTGCACATTTTTATTTTTGATCTTTTTTTTTAAACACTGTTTGTTAGATTTACTTTTTGTAGAAGGACAAGAAACCGTTTTGTCTGTATCTCTTTCATTCTTTCTTTCTTGTTCGTCTTTTTCCTCACCCACACATTTATCATTTCTATATTTTTTTCATAAAGAACTGAAAGTTAGATAAGCAAGTAAGAGATCTTGTCTGTAGCAAAGACGTCATCTCTGTCTGTCTCTGTCTGTCTCGTCCTCTCTCTTCCTGTGAAACCTCTTCTCAACGTTTCTTCTCCACTTTCATGCATTTTCTTTTTCTGTTGCTCAGTAATATTAAAACAGTGTAACCACTGTAGTTCTGATCTATCGATAAACATGAGATCGATTGATTATGTAACTATACAGTGTTATTAAATAGTCATAAGATATAACAGTATATGATGCAGGGAGACTGGACATGATGAGCTGCAGGTGTTTTTAAGATGTTTTAAAAAAAGATCTTTATTTTATCTCAGGATATTCTTGTGGTTTTCTAACGTGCACGCCTGTGCTCTTCTGTGTTGATGTTAGTCCTTCCTGTTCGGGACCTGGGTTCTTTCTGGGTTTCTGGACTTCCTGTTGGCCGAGGCTGTCCACTTCCTGTTTGAGCTGCGATTGGACGTGCTGCCGGCTGGCCTGTAAGTCAACAATCTGTCCGGTTCTTCACGTTTTCGCTGAAGGATTTTATTCGCATTTAAAATGTAATATTTAACATCCTTATCACTCAGAAACATCAAACAGTTCTGTGTCTTCACCATGTGAGCGCGCCGCTGTGAAAGCAGTACCTTTCTCTACGTGGTTCTCACGGTGCTGAGTGCCCAGAGGAGCCTTGCTTCTAGAAATGATCGTTTCCTTTGATAAAAATGCGGCTTATTTTTTTCTTTCATCAAAATTAGTTTTGCATACCGTTTTACCTCAACTTTACCCTCAACACCTCCAGACATAACTTTTCCGATGCGTCTAATAGCTTGAACTGTCTGCTATTGACAAAATGGAAGTGTTAATAAAACTTTTAAAAATACAGTTTTCTATAAAAGCTTTCACATTTTTAATACTTTCGAATGTTTTTCAAATTTCTCAATGCATGATTATGATTAAAAGTAGATAACACTTCTTTCAATATATAGCACAGATGTTTGCCGTCGCTAGTCTTTATTTATCCGTGGTGCACTAGGTGTGTAGGGTGTTAGTCTCAGGGGACAGAAGTTCAAATCCTGCTTGACGTTAAATGTTTTTCATCCTTAATGTCAAAACAAAATGGTGAAAATAAGTCAGTTGTTTAAACAAATCGCTTAATAACAATTAATGTAATTTTTGTTTGTTTTTGTTTACATACTATAGTAAATTCTACACACTGATGGAGACTTATTATTAATTAATCATGTTGAGTTACTTGATAATCATTTGAATTTTTGAAGGTATAGTTGTGAAATAGTTTCAATTCTCAGTATTTTTTGCACGAGTATCTTAGATGCTGTTTCTGCATCACACACAGCTAATTACACATCCCACACACGCTTTTGGCTGAGGTTTTTAGTCAGTGCGTGAGATGCAAAACTGTCCACTATAAACCTTGATTACCTGTTAGCATAATTATTTTCCAGTAATTCCAGCGCAGTACTAATAACGCAAGCATGATTTGTCCGATGACTCTGTTAAAAGTTTATCTCTAACACTTTGAACTTGCTCAGTACAGTCTGTTAGGACGTAATATGATCGATATCTTCAGTCATCATGACATTTTGAGAAATTTCCCCAAATAGATAATCTGTAGGTGGAGCGATTAGCGCGGTGACCTCACATCTCAAGGGTTGAAAGATGATTCACACCTCGGGGTCTGTGGACGTGGAGTTTGCATGTTCTCCCCGTGCTTGGTGGGTTTCCTCGGAGTACTCCGGTTTCCTCCCAAAGTCCAAAGACATGCAGGTTAAGTTTATTTCCAAATTGCCCATAGTGTGTGTGTGTGTGTGTGTGTGTGTGTGAGAGAGAGAGAAAGTGTGTGCGTGGATGTGCCCTGTGTCAGGATCGGCACCCCAGGATGTACCCCGCCTAGCACCCCAAGTCCCCTGGGAAAGACCCAACACCTCCACAACGCATTACAGAAAAACTTTTTGGTCTCTGAAAACATGAGACACTTGAATTTAGATTTGTATCTCACAAATATCACATTGTATATCACAAATATCACAAAAATATCACTTTTTTTTGACTGCTTTCTCAGAAATGCTATTTTAAAAGTAGAAATTGAAAAAAATTCATGTAATATCGCTTATATTGAGCTTAAGCAGAACACAAGCCACCTCCCATCAGAAAAGGTTTTTAAAAATTACAATTTAATAATTGTGTTTTTTACTTTTGATTTTATACTTTATACACACAGAAATATAGTAGGCATATTATGTACATATCATCCACATCTGGGCTTCTGCATTACCATTTTCAGTATTCTGTCCATATCCAGCAGTTCTCCTTACTCTCCTTGTGTCCTGCTTGGACTCCTCAGGCTTATTCGAGCAGGATTATTTTTACATTAAGAAGTAGGGTAACAAAGTTATTACAGAATCATAGTATCTGTGTGGATTTTGTCCCACTCCAGCCAGTCATGTTAAAGAGATTAATTTGGAATCGAGAAAAAAAAGAGCAGTAAATCCACTGGTAAAGTGTGTAGGTAAACATGATGTTATGTCTTGTGGGCAAAGTTTTTTTTTTTTCCTCTTCTTTCCCTTCTTTTTTTTTTTTTCCTTTGTACTCCCCCTGAATATGAAGAATCTGCAGGAAGTGGTCTTGCATCAAATCCCTGATAACCTTAAAGGTGTTATTATCTCTTTAGCAGGTTAACACATGTCTCAGAGCCCCTGCAAAGTGTTTGTCTTAATGCTCCAGCTGAAATAACTCTCAGATAATGCTTTTTTTTCACACCTCAAACCCCCTTTTTTTTGACTCATCCGGCAAATGTCCTGTTTCAGCGTCTACGTAAATAAGCCACATATCACCAGACAACCGAGATGAACACAAAAACAAAGGAGAGGGAGAGTCTCTGATATGAGACATGATTATTATTATTATTATTATTATTATTATTATTATATGATTAGATGCTTTAAGCCTTGGCTTAAAACAAAATGGAAAAAAAGTTCAAAAAGCCATAATTTTTTTGGTGGGGTGTTTTTATTGCCCAGGTTTTTTTCCCCCCCTTTTAATTATACACATTGAGGACCTTTCTGAACATGACTAAAAAGTGAATTTTGCCTAATAGTTGCCCTTTAAAACCAAATGCGACGCTGATGTTCAAAGGCAACATTTATATTTTCCATTAAGTGTCCTTTGAACGGCTCTGGATTTGTTTTCCTAAAGGGGTCCTGCTACTGTACTTCCCTTTTTTCGAAGGAAAATCCCTTTTATATTGGCGCGAGTTCTCCCCAGCAGGAGACAAATTGGGAATCTAACAAACGTTTTGAAAAAATCTTAAACAGACACTTTCGGTTATAAGTTTCCCTGAGAACTTGCTATAATCAAAAATCTTTCTGGGGCCTCTCCAATCAAAAGTCTCTTATACTGTGTAAACTGGTTATAGTCATTACCGTCGTATGTCCCCAAAATATATTCTGTCCAAAGGTCATTTTGAGAGGTGTTGAGGATCAGCAGCCGTTCTCAATGCCTTTCATGGTCATCTGTCTTTTGCTGCGGGATAAATAGGCCTGTTGTTCATTTGTTCCCGAGCTGTTGGGTGAACTGGGCACTGCACTGGTGAACGACACGCTGACCTGACGCTTCAGCAGGTTCAGCACTTTTTTCTTGTAGCCATTGCAAGCAAAGAAGTAAACAAACGGGTCGAGGCACGCGTTGAAGTTCATGAGGCACACAGTGATGTGCAGCGAGATCTGGAAGGCATGCAGCTCCTCGCAGTCCGGGTCATACACCAGCTTCCGGATCATGTACTGCAGGAGGTCCATGTGGTACGGGGTGAAACACACAACAAACACCAGGACCACACCAGCTATCACCGACCGTGCCTTGCGTGTCCTCCCGGACCGCTCCGTCAGATGGTTGGACTTAGCAGCTAACTGCAGTCTGCGTGAGAGCGCCGAGTAACAGATGAGGATTGTCCCCAGAGGGATCCCGTAGCCCAAAACCACAGCACCGATCAGAATATAAGGCAAGCCTTGGACGGTGAGCTCATAATTAGGGTACTCCATGCAGGTAATTATGTCATCCGGTTCTTTATGAGTCATGGGCATGGTCAGTAACGGCAGCGTCTGCGCCAACACCAGTGCCCACATCAACAAACAAATAAACTTTACATTCCTTATTTTCCGGAGCCACGTAAACCTTGGTTGCCGTGCCACGGCAACAAAGCGATCCACAGCAAGACAGGTCATAAAACTAACACCTGCGTAGCAATTGACGTAGAAGAGCAATGCCGTGACCTTGCATAGTCCATCTCCCAGAGGCCAGTGGAAGCCCAGGGCGTAGTACATGGCCCGCATTGGCAGCGCCAGGCAGAAGAGCAAGTCCGACACCGCCAGGTTGGCTGAGTACATTGTGCTGGAGTTGAGCTTGGTCTGCTTGGTGTAGATGACGTGCAGCGCCAGTGCATTGCCCACTATCCCCAGTGGACAGATGATTGCGTAGGCAAGCGGCATGAGCACTCGTGCCACTCGATAGTGGGAGTACAGGTCAGTGCAGTTGGAAACCGCTAATGCGGACATCGTCACAGCCCTGTAAATAAAGAGACTGAAACAGAAACGGAAATTTGCATTGTAAGTTCTATTTTAGCTGAAAAATAAAATCAACAACTTTTTTTTTAACACCTGGACAACCACAAAACTGTAACACTGCAACATAATTAAGAGATTCTATGTCAATCTTACTGTGATGGGGAAACACTTTTAACAGAGTTTTTACATAGAACCTTTAAGTCTTCCTCCAGAAGAACCTGACCGAGGAACTTCTTAAGATGAATTCTTATTTCAATTTAAAGCTTATAAATTGTACTGTCTACTGATATACGCTCCAGACCACCATTTTAGAAAGCTAGATCTGTGGTTTTTTTTTGTTGTTGTTATTTTGTTTTTATTGTAACCTCAGCTTTCTTTAGAAAACATATTACAGTTGTGACCGAGCATTTATATTTGGTTTCTGTCTCTAGAATACAGTGGTGTGAAAAACTATTTGCCCCCCTCCTAATTTCTTATTCTTTTGCATGTTTGTCACACAAAATGTTTCT
>JAOTQY010000025.1:8795662-8813577 GCA_026413445.1 Dolichallabes microphthalmus | reverse complement strand
AGCCCCGCCCCCAATAACCCGCCCCCCTGTTATTCCTCCTGTTGTACCCCTATCTCACCTATGCGGTTTGACTATGAGAGGACCGACGTGAGGGAAAGATGTAAAGCTAATCACAGCGCCAAAACCCGCGGTTAATCATGAACCGTACTTACGGCCACCGCGCGAAACCGCGTAGGTGAGATAGGGGTATTAGCAGTTAACAGATTATGGGGCAAACTTGGCTGAGTGATGATGGTAGAATAATTATAAAGGTCTCGACTAAAACAACATGCATGAGGAATCACGAAGGAGTTTTCATTTTCTGCACTGGAAAAATACTCAAACTAGTTACTTATTTCGGAAAGTAACGCTGGAATGTAACTGATTACTTTTTAAACACAGTAATTTTGTCATGTAAATAGTTACTTCAAAAAGTAACGTCCCCCAACACTGGTGAGGGGTAGTGTGTGTGTGCGCATCAGTGTGTGTGTATAATTCACGAAGCCCATCGAAGCCCCAGTACTCTTAATTTGAGGAGGCGTGGCATGCTGCACTGAGACAAGGAGGTGTGGCTTCAGCATGCCGTAGTGGATCAAGGAGGCGTGGCCAGACTGAGGATAGTTTTTTTGGCTCAGTATGCTCTCCTGTACTGTACTGTATCCAGTGAAAGAGGCATCCCTCGATCTCAGAAAGGGAATTCAGGATATACACAGGTCGTGTGTGTGCATGCGTGCAAAATGGAGAAATGCCTCTTGTGAATCATAATAAGTGCAGCTCTCTCCCCAGCGCGTTACTGCTTCTGAGAGAGAGATAACGAGCAGAGAGGAACGACGACGTATGGAGCCAGAATGAGAGAGAAGTGATGAGGGGGAACGGAGTGAGAGCGAAGGAATAAAGAAGACAGATAGAGAGAATGTAGTGGGAACAGAAAGAAAAGATTAGAAGATAAGAGAGAGAGAGTGTCTACTAATGGAGAGAAGAAATGGATTCTCAGACAGTCTGTCCTTCCTCATATTGAGCTGCGCAGTGAGCTGTCAGCTCAGTGTCCAGAGACAGGGGTGGGGGAGGGGGATTAATCTGCAGACAGACAGACAGGTACACACATACGCACATGAGTACACATAATATTATTCCTATATTATATGTACTGTAGTTTCTACCATTCTCAAAAACATGACGACAGCGGATGGCAGAAGTACCATTCACCGACATTAAGCTGCTATGTCTCGCCGTCGATAATCACCTTCGAGACCAAAAAAATATTCCTGCAGTATTAACTGGTGACTACATGATTACCTCTCGGATTACCTGATGCGGTTTCACACAGGTTAAGAGTAACCTAGCAACTGATAGCTTCTGTTCTGCTGTTTATTTTGATATGCAGTATGTGGTGGTGGACTTTCTAACTTATTCTAAAGAGAAACAAGCGTGTGAAGAAGGTAATAAGGAGGATATTCAATGCAGAAACGTTTGATATGTTATTATAAGCCTCGGAAGGCGGACAAATGTGTCATTCCTAACGGATTTGGTGGCGTCGATGTGGAATATGGCGTGTTTTGCACTTTATAAAGTGATGTGCAGGTATTTGTAACTAATACTGACATTTCAAAGCTTTCTAATCAACAGCTAACTGCTCTGAGGTAGAATCCTAAATAGTGTAAAATGGAAAGCTAGTGCACTATATAGGGTGTACGATTCCTTGTTCCACACCAAGCAGTGCCAGGCACATGGAAATATAAACACAAAAGTAGACATGCATTGTTTTACATCGATTGCATCAGAGAGAGAGAGAGAGAGTCAAGAAAACAATGACTGTGCACAGATGTGAAAAAAAGGCTTTGGTGAGGTTATAAACAGAGGAGGAGAGAGAAAAGAAAAAAAAGAACCTAAAAGAGAATAGGGCCATTGAAGTGGAAAGATAGAACGAGGAGAAAATGAAAACGTGCTGTGTGTTCAAGGTGCAGCATGTACATGTTTGTGTGTGTCACATACAGTAGGAAATTGTCACACATTGTGTGGACATCAGCAGCCACAACTAAAAGAATTAAAAGTGCGATAAACATATCACTTAAATACACTGCCTGGCCAAAAAAAAAAAAAAAAAAAAAGTCACCATCAGGATTTAACAGAGCTAATAGTTGAGAGCCCTTCATTGGATAATCACTTGTCAGTGTAGCTAATTGTAAGAAATTGTAGACTAAACTGATCTCATTATGCCTAGTGCCTATAGTACAAGCCCCTGGAGGCGGTGTCATGATCTAGTGTTGCTTTAGTTGGCCAGGTCTAGACTCAGAAATCTAATGTGCCCAAAAAACGAGGTCAGCTGATGACCAGGTTTGTCCATCAATGGATTTTTTTTTCTCTCTGATGGTATGGACATATTCCAAGGTGACGACGCCAGGATTCATTGGGCACGAATTGTGAGTAGTTCAGGGAGAACGAGACCTAATTTTCATGCATGGATTGAGTCCAGACCTCAACTCTATTGAGAATCTTTGGGATGTGCTGAAGAAGTCTTTACGCAGCGGTCCGACTCTCCCATCATCAATACAAGATCTTGGAGAGAAATTATTGCGACTCTGGAGGGAAATAAATGTTGTAACATTGCATAAGCTTATCAAAACAATGCCTAATCAAAGCAAAATGCGTTCACCTTGAAGTGATCAAGGGATTCTCTTTCAGAAAAGGTTTTTAAACTCTCGAGTGGCGAAGTGGTTAAGTGCTCATCCTACCATCCGGAGCTGTAGCCTCTCGCAGCCAGGGGCCTAGAGAGAGCTAATTGGCCGAGCTCTCTCAGCGGGGTGGGATTGGAGTGCTCCCACATTAATCACTGCTCTACAGCCAATCAGGGGCATCTCTGAGCTCAGCCAAGTGGATAAAGCAGATGGCGTGCTGTCCTCCAACTATGTTACGCTGCCCCCAAGGAAACGATGTGGCCGGTGGCATCATGTGGTTCGGAGGAAACACGTTATAGTCTTCGGGCCACCCAAATGAATGGTCGTAGTAGCCTTACTGTGGGAGCCCCCTAGTGACTGGGAGGAATCGGATACAAATAAATTAGGGAGAAAATCAGAGAAATATATATATAAAAAAGTTTATAAGTTTTTCAAGTCGAACCTGTTTAAAAAGCTCTGCATTTATGAAGCATCCAGAGCAGCCTTTGGGAATCTTATGGAGTAATGAGAGTACCAGTTCTTTGTATTTGTTAGCTTCCGGCTTAATTAGCACAGTTATGAATCAATGAAGGCGACAAAACACGCATTTTAAACAATACAACATCCAATCTTCCCGAGAGACCCAGCTAATTAGCTTGTTTAATGTGAAGTAGATTGAAATACACACACTCACACACACACATACAGTATGTGTGAAAGAAATAAGCAGATCTGACTTCATAGCAAGGAGGAAGTGCTTTCATGCTTAAAGTCGTTCCGTTAAAATGAAGGCAGTTTATAAGGTGTGTGTATGTGTATAAAAAATTTTTTTTTATTTTTTGTCTTCCAGTTGGCCATCCTTACAGAACTCACCCACTCCCACAGCAGCGAGAGAAGCGGCCTGCTGAACCCCGCCCACCCAGGACCGGGAAGCATCTACCACAGCGACAACCTCAGCCTCAAGCTTTCTCCACCGCCAATGGTGGAGGAGTAAGCGCAGACTCCGCCCACTGTTACAGACCCGAATAAACGCATTATACTCTCTCTCTCTCTCTCTCTCTCTCTCTCTCTCTATCCCTACACTGACGTCTTCGTTCTTTCACTAGAACAATGAAAGTAAAAAAAGGGAAAACACTTAAGGGTATGCTGTTACTAGGTTACCATTCTCAAGTGGATTAATTATCCTTCAGATAAACAGATGTGAACAGCGTGGTCCAAAGTTAATCATTTTAATTGATTAATAAAGTATGTGATGCTTTTTAACCACGAACAGTAGAGTTAATTTTAATGTTGTGGAACATCGACAAGCCCAGTTAGTTTCTGGTCAGTAGGGAGCGACTGTTCATAGCTGCTATAATGTTTAAGATGTAATAAGAGTTCCTTACTTGTTTCGCAGCTGTTCCACAATATTACTAATATGGCTAAAGATTCTTGGAAGATGTTTCAGAAGAATAAAACAATTCAGCTCTTGCTGTTCTGCTTTATGGTAGGAATAGCATCACATCACCTAATGCTTGATTATTTTCCTGTTACAGCGTGCTACAGTGCTGATCAGGCTCTCTCTCTTTCTCCCTGCTCCTTGTTATTTACAGGAGACATCTCTCAGTTTGTCAGGGAAAAGATTATGGAATTTGCTTATCCATAGAATAAAGATTTCCAGTTGAAGGTAAAAGTATTGCCCCCCCATATTTCTTTTTCGTGTTATCAGTCGTCACATGTTTACTACTCATTATAGGGGAAACAAATTATGAGTTTGGTGACTTCTTCCACACAAACTTTACTAACAGCGGGAATATTCCTGAGAGTAAATCTGCATAAGGAAGACTTTAAGAGCTGATAGCCGGGATGAGCCGCGATGGCTTTAGACTGATCGAGCTGTTCTGCTAATGACGCTGTCAGGGACGGCTGACTTCACGTGCCTAGGATGCACATATTGAGCTTTTAGCATAATCAGGAGTGGGTGTGCGTTTGTGCGTGAGAGAATAGTGTACGTTCAGGACGGAAACAGCAGGCGCATTGTGTCTGTGAGTGTGTGTGTGAAAGGAAACTCTGTGCTTCTGTCATCCCCTAGGCTTTAGAAAGTGGATTGTTCATGTTTTTCCATGAACAAAGAGCCTTCAGTTCTGCTCGTACAGATGTGCTTGTGCGTGTGCCGTATCTGACGCTTTTGTCCTACCAAACACTCGACACCGATCATGTCCGCATTAATAAGCACTGATGGGAACGTTGACGAGCCAGTTCGGGTCGGATCACGGTTAAGATTGGTGTTGTTGTGTAAAACGGCACGTTATCTAACAGTGTAGTCCATGAACTGGCTCAATTAACCTTAAATTCATGAGGACATTGTGTTTTATTATTCAGCTCAGTCCCTGAGAACTGAAGCATTAACATTTTATCTGCTCCTGCTCTCTCTCGGTGTTATATACAGTACCTGGCATAAAACCCCGCTTGTTTGTGTTGCAGAGGACTAGAAACACTAAAAATGGGAAAAGAAAAAAAGTAATAACATTTCAGTGCCCGACTTTAAATCCCCTGGATTATAAAGAGACACTAGTCATGGCTGCAGCAGCTAACAAACAGCTTAACACCCGCTTCAGTGTCCATAGATTCTCCAAATAGACTTTCTCTCTCTTTCTTTATTTTTTGTCTTTTATTGGGTTTTTTTCTACATTATCTACAGTGATGTTTCAGAAAAGTCTTAAAGTGGAACTATCCGAAATAATCTGTGTGGAATAATATACTGTTTAAAGTTTTTCATGCATAAGAGCCTAATGGGAAAAGGCTTGAAAAATCCTATGCTGTTAAACTGTCTGAAAGGAAAGTCTGGAAACACATCAGGATGTTCTGTTATAGAAAAATAATCACAACACTGGGTGATGCCATGTGACATAGAGTCAATGTGAACACAAAGGATTCTTTTCCAGTAATAAAAAGAAAGTCCAGAAGTGTTGTTTCTCTTCAACTACAGCAATTTATTAACACTGAGAATTTTTATTGTAATAGTTAATGATACGTCATGATTTTTTTTTTCTGATTCTTTTGAACCAATTTAATGTAATGGAATGTCACAAAAAAAAAAGTTCCTGTAATGATATGAATTATAACAGCTATAAACTCTTATCGTTTTCAAACAGCCTCTCTTCTTTGTCATTACTCAACTTAATACTACAACAAGTAGGGGAAAAAAAAAACACTCTCGTCATAGAATCTCGATCTTGATATTTTTTCCACGTTGCAAAACACGGACTCTAGAGATTCCTCCTGTAATCATCTGATTAGCATCGGATTTGTGTACTGTATTATTGGCAGTATATTCTGTGGAGTGCCATAAAAGTCTCCGTGAATGAGCTGTTACATTAATATAAAGCTGTGTTGTAATTTACAGCTGGTACTACCGTCCCTGCGGCTGCTATAGGAAAATAACACCTTCCGAGCGACTTGGGGATTCACTAGTCCTCATTTCTTCATATTAAATTAAATTCAGTTAAGGAAATGCAAACAAATGTTTTGCCGTGTCGGGCTGCAAAGTGCCTGAGGATACAATTTTAAAAATTGGTTTATGTTGCAACCTCAGCAGCAGCCTCATTTCCCCTCTCGTTTGTTCCAACCACTCAGCATTCAGCATCACCAGTACACTAATCACCAGCCTGACCGTCTGACATCATCTGCACCTGTTTCTCACTGGTTCATGTTTAAGCCCGAAGCTTTTTAGGTCACTGTGTGGCTTAACAAACAAAAAGCATGCCTCTGAAACTGGAACAAGGCTGAAAATGAAAGCCGAAAAACTTGCTTGTCCTTTGTCAAGTGTTAAACCATCCTGACCAGCGACAAACTCCATCAGCTCAGAAGCTGTTCATCTATAAAGCCCACTGTATGCAGGGGAACAGACACTACAAGCGTTTGGGAACACCAACTAGCCTAATCTACATGTCTTTGGACTGTGGGAGGAAACCCGAGTACCCAGAGGAAACCCACCAAGCACAGAGGCAGGAATCGAACCCTGACCCTGGAGGTGTAATTCGACAGTGCTAACCGCTACACCACCGTGCCACCTAAACCAAGTCCTTCATTTCTCTGCTACTATTTGTTCCGTAGTTTATTGCATTGACAGAAATAGATACGTCCTGCTGAGATGTGAACAAGGATAACTCATTATTTAACAGCCTGCAATTTTAGTGGCTGTGTTAATTAATTTGCAAGTGGCATCAGTCGGATATTAGTGGAGGTTCTTTAAAAAGGAAATGTAAATGTAAGAATAAATTTTTAGCACTGACATCTTCACTCGCATCATTTTAGTCCACATGCTTTCAAACTTTGGCAGACGTTCAATAACAGCAAATACTGAGCGAGAATATCTGCTCTGTTCCGTAGTATGGCATTTTAGCTCCCAGAAGAAAGGCATCCGAGGGCATTGTATTTTATTTTTTAAAGAGTCAAAACTGAGACTGTGGATGTGGGATGTGTTGTTTCGTTTGGGAGTAGCTGGAGCGAAAGATCTGGGACACTTGAGGAACCTTCTAGAGCCTCAGAACTTAAAGAGGCCTCTGAAGTGCCGCCGAGGCGAGCAGGGTGACAGGCAGCCATCAGGATTATTTTCTGTGCAACGAATGTCTGCAGGAGTATCGGTTGTGCAGTGAGGAGAACATCAGCTCGAAATCCATGTGGCTTTTCACTGCCGGATTTGAATAGCTTTTACACATTTCTGATAGAGCCACCAGTGGGCTTAAATCATGTAGTCACGTTTTAGAAATGGCTAGACAAGAACAGGATGCATGACTCAAACATCACACAGCTACAGAATCGCTTTGGCATCGAGCTCGGTGGGAGTCAAAACGGAAAATGATCATTTATTTCAGTAAAGGTGCACCTGTGCATCATCTATACCGCTTATCTTGTGCAGGACCCATTAAAAACAAGTTACAGCTTCGAATCACTTTCAGGAAAGCAGTTCCAATCAGAGTGTGAAACATGCGTACTTAAAGTGTGTGAAACGTGCATAATATGATGATAAATCCAAATACATATACTTCAATATGGAGTTGGTCCCCCTTTTGCAGCTATAACAGCTTCCACTCTTCTTCCCAGAAGCCTGTCCACAAGATTTTGGAGTGTTTCTGTGGGACTTCGTTCCCTTTCATTCTGTAAAGCATTTATGCGTTCAGGCACTGATGTTGGAGGAGTAGTGCTGGCTCAGAATCTCCATTCCAGTTCCATCGCAAAGGTGATTGATTGGGTTGTGGTCAGGGCTCTGTGCTTGGGCCAGTCAATTCTTTAACAACAAACTCATCAAACCATGTCCTTATAGTCCTTGCTTTGTGCACTGGGGCACGGTAATGTTCAAATACAAAAGTGCCTTCCCCAAACTGTTGCCACAAAGTTGGAAGCATAGCATTGTCCAAGATGTCTTGGTACAGTATGCTGAAGTATTAAGATTGCCCTGCACAGGCATTGAAACATCTAAATTCAGGCCAAACACTTTTGTCCATATAGTGTATGCAGAATAATGTGGATAGCATTTTTCTTCCCTTATATTACATTGCATTGTGATGCAGCATGACTAGCAGTTAGAAAATAAAATGCGCTCTTCTGGTTGTATCTGTGGAGGAATCGCTGTTGTATAACAGCAGAGAGCCGACTGGTTCGTGATAACTAGAAGGTGACCAAATCTGGAGCAGGAAAATGGAGGAAAAAACCTTGAGACAACCAACTGACTAGACATAATTAGGTTAAGTTAAGCCTTTATTTGTCACATACAGTATACATTACAAGCACAGTGAATTACAATAGCACAGTTACAATAGCACAGTGAATAGTGAATAGTCAGCCATGATACTGGAGCAGATAGGGTTAAGGGCCTTGCACAAGGGCCCAACAGTGGCAACCTGGTGGAGCTGGGGTCCGATCAGTAACTCAGTCCCTTAGCCCTTTAATCCCCCACTGCATAGTAGTGATATCAGCGACATCAGGCTTAAAGAAGTTTCTTCCATGTTAGTTAGATCACTTTTCCAGGTTCACTTACTTATGGTTAAGACATTAGCTGTACTTTGAAAGCTGTACTGTAGGAACTTCAGTGCAGAGGGAAGTATGACTTTTCTCTTTGGACATCAATGTCTCAGGCACCTCTAAGGGATTTCTGCTGCTTCTGATGTGTAGGTGGTTTAAGAGTTTCAGAGGGCAATTTTACTCGATACTCAGAGGCTTCAGGGATTTTTTAGAAAGAGCAAATAACCACTACAAAAACAGAAGCTCATCGCTCAAGGATGGCTCCTGCTTGTTCCCATACAAAGGCTTTCAGTTCTTCTGTTCTTATTCTATTAATCTTTGATGCTTTTTTTGCCTTTTAAAGAAAGAAGAAATGAACCGTGTGATGTTTTTCAACACCAAATTGGCCTTAATAAGGAGAATCCTGACTGCTAATAATCAAGCATTCAAAATAATAACATGTTCTCCACTGACTAATGAAGTTGAAATTAAATGTACTGCAGGAACCAGGATTCTTGATGAGCCCTTTCTTCTACTGTTTGTCAAGTTTTTATTTCTCCCTTAGCTGCGGTTTTCATTCCATGTGAGGGGGTTTATGACTACTAACTGAGGTGTTAAGATTAATCACAATGTGGGTGGTCTCGTAAATGGGTTCAATGGAAAAAGTATAAATACAAATAATGCCAAGGTATACCTGATGCATGAATGTAAAGTGTAATTTACAGCACAGGGGATGTTCAATACAGGGAGCAATACAGTACGTCTATGAATGACGATCCTGATCCGTAGCCCACGACAGTCATTCCAGTGAACATTCAGTGAGTGGAACGCCTGATCTTTTAAAATTAACTGATAATTTATCATCAACTTGCGGAAGAGACGTATCTGTATGTGGGAACTATACACACAATTATTCACCAATACCACTTGCACATTACAGGAACTCAAGCTGGGAGTTTTTGCCACACCTCCCCGTACAGTCCTGACCTCGCTGGAGGCCATTTACACTTGGTTGGGCCATTAAGAGAGTTCCCGGGAGGCCAGACATCATTTCAAACATGAAGCAGACAGTCTGAGATTTTACTCTCATACGTAACTATGTTCTGTTATTTTACACAATCAAACGTCCTGGTTTGAATTGAACACCCCTGATATGATTTTTTTAAATTCATTTTTTTATGCATATAGTCACACTGATTGAAAACAGTTCAGGTTAAGGCATTAGACTACGGTTTAGAAGGTCCCAGGTTCAAATCCTGCAACCACCAAGTTGTCCCTGTTGGGCCCTTGAGCAAGGCCCTTAACCCATAACTGCTCAGATGTATATTGAGATAAAAATCTAGTCGCTCTGGATAAGGGCATCTGCCAAATGCCTAAATGGTACAAAAACATCCAGTGAACAACAGTTTTATGGGTGGCGACACCTTTTTGATGACAGAAACAAAACTTTTTTTTATAAAAGGACTGCCAGACTTGTTTAAGCAAATGCGATGGATATCGTACCTTAAATAATCACCGGTTACAAACGCGGTGAGCCGAAAAAGCATGTGACATGTCAGACATTGAGCTGGATGCACTACAACAAGAAAGGAGATCACATCAGGATTCACTGTCACCCAAGAACAGGAATCAGAGGCTACCGTGGACAAAGACTTCACAAAACTGGATGGTTAAACAATCTGTACTGTATTTTTGAAAAGCTGCTGCCCACCTGCCACTTGCTGAAACCCCAATGCTCCTCCCGCCTCCCTACATTCTGGTGATTAATGTGAATGTTAACTGAAGGTCATGACCTGTATCTATGGCTTTATGCAGTGCATAAATATAAATGTTAAAATGAAACTTACCCACAAGACCTCAAAAGACAGTTAGGTTATACTTAGGAATGATCTCAAACTCTATATAAGTTTAAATCTTGGCCTGTTCAGGATTTATTTTTGACCAAAGAAAGTAAGCCAGAAGATTTGTAGTAAAGGTGAACAGCATCCAAACAGAATGTTGATTTAGTAGTCTTTCTTTGCCAAAGCTCTTTTAAGAACAAATCAGTAGGCTAAGCTATACCTTGCAGCTTTTCTTTTCTTCACCTTCCCCGTTTTTCCCGGCCTGACTCATTTCTGTCTTTCATCACTTCATAAGCACTGTGGTCATGGCACACAAGGGGGTGAATCGCTCTGAATCGCAGAGTAGGAACAGAACATCGTAAGCTACCGAAAGGAAACAAAAACTGCATCTCCGCTGCTTTTGATCCGATCCGAAAAGTAGTAGGTTGGCGTATATGGCGGTTCATAATCTTGTGATCCTCAGCCAATAGGCTATTACACTTCTAAAACCCGCTTCACACAGTGAGGTCTGTGTTCATTACTGGCATAGTGCACATTCACCATCCTTCGATTTTCTTCTCCCACGCCTGGCATTCTCCCAGGTTCAGACATGTTCAGGATTAAGAGGAAGAATGTTTTAATTGCATTGCTGTTGTTATTTTGATCTGCCCTGTGAAGCCACAGCCAGTTAATAACCAACTGATGGAGGAAAAACTCTTTCAGTGTAATGCTCTGTAGGAGGCTTGGTTTAGTGGTGGTCAGAGTAAGATTCTCTAAGTAGAGAATATAATAGATTAGAGTAAAGGATGTATTTGGACGGCACAAACTGCTATTTACATCTTTATAAAATATTTATTATTTTTTATCAAGAACAAGATGTTTTCTTGTTGGGTTCGGTGATGATAAGTGACATTACTGACAACAATGTGATCAGTGGTCATTTGTTAGGAACAATGTGATCAGTGATTGGTTGTTAGGAACAATGTGATCAGTGGTCGGTTGTTAGGAACAATGTGAAAAGTGGCTGGATGTCATGAACAGTCTGATCAGTGGTCATCAGTTGTTGGGTGTAAACACTGTGATCAGTGATTGATTTTGGAAATTATATTATCAGTGGTTGATTGTTAGCACTGCAATCAGTAATTGGTTGTTGCGAAGAATGCGATTAGTGTTTGGCTGTCATGAATTGAAGTGATTGGCTGTTGGGATGAATGGTGAGATCAGTGATTGGCTGTTGGGAAGAATGTTGAAATCAGTGATTGGTTGTTGGGAAGAGTGGTGAGATCAGTGATTGGCTGTTGGAAACACTGTGTAAGCTCACCTCAGTTAGTCTTTACACACTGGTGTTAGTCAACCAATCTGCTGTCCCAACTCATACAAACTATACTAACATCTGCTTAGACAGTTGCCATGTTGGCAACACTAGTAAATTCTCTTTTAAACCAAGTAGCTATACAGTCACTAAAATTGATGTAATACACATCAAATATAATCATTTGAAATAATAGTATAATATTGACTTTCATTATTTGCAGGGCACTTTAGTGCAGTGACGGTTCATATACAGTAGGAGATATCCTATTAAATAGCTATATTCAGATTTTATTACAAATTACCATTAAATTGTTTTCAACAATAGTGAAAACATACACAACATACTTACATAGACAGTCTGCCTGTTGACGTCCGTTTGGAAATGAATTTCTCACTCCAAAATCGTTTCCAGTTTTCACAAAGGAAACACCTGCAGTATAAAGGAGATTTGACTCATTATTATCTACAGTGCATGCCTCACCATGGCCTGGCCAAGAATCACTCCCCAGAGACCAGCCCTTGCGCATAATTTGTCTATTGATCGGAGTGAGCAGAGCTTCCTTTGGTCATATGCAGCTGCACATCTGGCCTGCTTTAACACCGTAGCCGGGCATGTGCGAGGTTAGTGACTCTGTGGGTCAATCACTGCATATCAGGAGGGAAAGTCCTGAGACACAGCTGGCCACATGGGCTTTGAACGTTTGTCTTTAAGGCAGGATTGTTTGCAGTAGGGTGAGGTAGAGCGTTCCTAGCTTCATTGATGTCAGCTAACCATCCAATTTTCTTCTCCTCACTGTCAATAAATGAAAATGTCAATCATCTTTACTCTCGCATATTGCCTTGGTTAGAGCTGTTCGGTTTCTAAGAACCCTGTGGGTGGCTTCGAAACAGTGCAGTAGGCATTTTGTTGGCTCATTTTGTTGGCTCTGTACATGTGTTCATTTGCACAGTGAATTTGACATCTTTTATATTTGTTTCTTGATTTATTTCTGAATCAGAAGATGCAGATTAATTTCCTTTAAGAACGAAGCTCTGACACTATTTACGATGGTGGCATAAATAATATAAATGCACATATTTATGCACTCGTTTAAACACATAATCGTTTCTATAGTAACAGCATCCACAATGACTTGTTTGGTGGATGCTCCATAATCTTTAAGCCTAATAATAAATGTGTTGTTGGTTAAGAAACCTTAAAAGAAAATATTTATATATTTTTTAATATGATTTTGGTTCTTGTGAGGAGATCTTTATTTAACCGTCATGGAAGGAGTCTCCAGTTTTAGTGCTAAGTAAAACTGTAAAGTCTCCAGGATATACAGTACATAAGTTTCTTGTTTAACAACATTAACTTTATAGGTCTAATTAACATAAAAGAAACTAATAATATCAGCATTGCACACCATGCTGTTGATTATTTCCTCTAACAAACCTTAGTCTTATTTCTTACTTATTGCTTTATTATTGGCCACTTTTTCCTGTTAAATAATGTAAAATGCATTCGCCGGTTATATTTTGGCGCATAAAAAATTTACAAAGTCATAATGAAAGTCTGTGAAACCCGTTCTTACTGGATAAGGACCCCAAGACCCCTGCTTGAGTCTGGAAAAGTTCCCAGTTTCAGAGCTCTGTAGGTTGCCAAATATGAGCCTGCTGGTGATAAAAATGATTCATCAGTAAGTCATTAACGCCTACAGAAATGAAACGCACACGCTGTCTGCGAAGGTCACCGAGGAGCACGTTGTTGCCAGATTGAGACGTTTTCCCATGTTTTTTTAATCACGCTGGCTTGGGGGAAAATGGCCCCAGGCTAGCGGAGAGGATTTTAATACTGCATAGAAAATACCTCAAGTTTTAGTTTGGTTTATCATCGTGTGTTTCATGTGTTTTAGAAAGACACAGTTCAGATGTTACAAAGCTGACAGTGAAAATCTGCGCGATTTCTCAGAAGCAGCTTTTTTGTAACTCCGAACTCGAGCTTGAATTTTGGTGTTTAAATCTCAAAAGCATTTCAAGAAGAGGAACCGTGTGATTGCACAAGCTGTAAGTCCTGGGAGAGACTTTATCTTCCACCAGTGTATAAACTGGTCAACCCTGTACTGGTACCTGTACTGTATATGGTTTGACATGATGTTAGAAGCTGAGAAAGTCTGCAGTTTGTACTAATCAGACCTAAAAATCTCTTCGTTCCTCAGACTGCTGGTGGCAATGCCATCACATGTCTGCGATGTGTGTGTGTGAGTGTGCGCTTCCAAGGCCTTCAGTTTGTTTTTGTATTTATAGCACTGTTAACACTCCATGTTCTGCTTGTCAGCTCCAAAGAAATGGAGTAGTGAGATTTGCACAGTCATGTGTGTGTCTTGAGTATGTGTGTGTCCGTATGGGTTTCTTTTGGCTTTCCATTAACAAAGGGTGTTGTGATTTAACCAATTCCTTCTTGGAAAAATAAACAATAAAAAAATCTCATTCCCTCTCAACAAATTTCCACAAAGGAACAAATGACAAAACATATGTAACATGGAACCGACGGACGGCAAGCTCAGATTTTCTGTTTGTCGTGCCTGTTATTCAGAAGAAACAAGGCATATTAACTTCCTTAAAACACTTGACCTAAACCATAACAATCGCAAATGGTGCTTTCTACCCCCCATCTGTTATTGAATGTGTTCCTGTGTGTATCATGGTTGCACAATATTAACACGGATATACTGATGATGGAATTAAGCTTGTTTGTCACACAGTGGCATGGTGACTCATGGGCTAGAAGAGAATAGAATTCAATTATTTGTCACATGTAACCTACAGTAAAGTGAATAATAATTTATTTATTTTTAAATTTTTTGCATATCCCAGTTACAGTAGAAAGCTGGGATTAGAACGTGGGGTGAGCCAGGATACAGCGTCGCTGGAGTAAATAGGGGGTTCAACAGTGGCAGCTTGGCAGTGATTGGGCTTGAACCCCCAACCTTCCAGTCAGTAACCCAGAGACTCAACTGGTTTGCCTGTGGTAACCGCTGTCACCTGGCACCTCCAGGGTTGGAGGTTTTAATCTTGCCTCTGGTCTGGTTCTCCCCAAACTTGGTGTGTTTCCTCCAGGTACTCTGGTTTCCTCCTACAGCCCAAAGACATACAGGATCCACTGATTGGCAGTTCCAAATAACCCATAGTGTATGATGTTGTGTGTTACTGTGATGAGTTGGTGCTTCATCCAGGTTGTCTGCCACCTTGTTCCCTAAGTTCCCTGAAATAAACTCCAGGCCATGTGAGCCTACACAGGATAACTGATAATAACAGAATCGATAATGGATGAATGGATAAAGAAATCAAATATTCTGTAGATCATATACCATGCGTGCACATCTGTTATTTTGTTTTTAATATAAAGTTTAAATTGTTTCCAGATCCAAAGAGTTTGGTCTAGGTCAGTATGCAGCTGTAACTAACCATTAGTAATGGGTCGTTCATGAACGATTCATTCTTTTTGAACGAGTCTTTAACGTGACTCAGAAGAACGAGTAGTATTAGTAGTATTGTCTTGTGACTCCCAATGATGCTACGCCATGCAGCACATGTAAGCGGTTCTTCTTCTCATGAGTCTTCTAGTCTGAGTCGTACAGTCTTTTGTCACATGACTCGGACCACAAACGATTCGGACCAGAAGATATGAGAGGTGAACTGTTCATTCTGTTTAGTTCTGTTTATCATAATGTCCTCAGCTACAGTACATTGTAATATTTTCATTACTGGAACTATAGACAATATTTGTGTTGGGGGTCTGTTTATTAAAAATGTAACATTTAATTTTATTTCTGATCAAAAGAACTAAATGACTCAAAAAAAGATTAATTGATTTTGATGAACAAGGTTCAAAGAACAGAGTTACTAAAATGATTCAAACTTCCCACTACTAACCATGGCTAAGCAATATAGAGAAGCACCCATGGACATTTTAGCGTTTGAAGTCATCCCTTCAGATGAGACCAAGCAGCAAGCAAATAATTGCAATAACTAGTTATTATTAGTAGTAATCAATTATTACAAGGTTATTACTAGTTGATACTAATAATGACAGTTCACTGCTTAGCATTAATTTACCCGGAATACTGCACTTGTACTTCCTAATGTTATTAAAATTATTTTAATGGGAGCGTATAAACTACTCGCCTTGTATGCAAGTTTTGTTCCACTTCAGCAAAAGAGCTCTCTACAATTGTATAGGGAGTTAGTTTTTGTTTGTTTGTTTGTTTGTTTGTTTTTGCAGGATACAACTGCATTAATATCATTTGGAGGAGAAATGTATAACATTGCGTTAGAAAACTTCACTGAACATAATCAAAGTAGTAGCACACTAGCTTTTCCGAGTGTAGTGCAGTTCATCCAGCATTACGTTACGCCTTTATTTGTCACATACTGTATACATTACAGCACAGTGAAATACTATTTTCGCATATTCCAGCATAACTGGAGTCAGAGATGATACAGCACCCCTGGAGCAGATAGGGTTAAGGGCCTCGCTCAAGGGCCCAACAAGATCGAACTGACAATCCTCCGATCAGTAACTCAGTGCCTTAGCCCTCTGCGCTACCACTCTTGTGCTGTAATCTCGTAGTCAGATACTGTATATGAACAGAAATCAGTCACAGTACATTGTTATTGCATTGAAATACAAAGGAAGTTCCTTTCGGCTCTGAGGGCAAAAACATTATCCAGGGCTTTTTGCAGCTCACAGTGCTTAACATATGTTCTGGTGTCTGTTTTTAATCATCCGTTGGGAGAGATAGAGGAAGGGAGAGATAGAGGGAGGGAGAAAGCTTCTTCTAATTAATCCATCGGGGCCTGGGATGTGCTTCTCTGGGCCAGTGGAAAAACCTGCCACACTTAGCTGAGAATAGACTACAACAAAGAGAGGAGGAAACTCGCACTGACATGCAGCATGCACACACACAAACACACAAACACACTGTGTGCTTACCTATTGCAGGGAAATTAAAACTTACACCATTTCCTCCTTATCTCAAATGTTAGTTTTTAGTGTGTGTGTGTGTGTGTGTGTGTGTTTTAAGTTGTGTAATGAAGCTAAAAGGCTTAATGTAGCTAATGGGGAAAGGAGGCTAATATTAGCCTTAGATCCTGTGTTGTTACCATTTATGTGTTTTTTTAACACTGTTATTTAGAAAAATGCATTAAAAGACGTCACAGAGCTAAATGTAGCGGCGGCCGACATCTTGAAGTCATATCCTTATGGGTTAGTAACAACCAGGTGAGATTTATTTGTATGCTAGGAGTGCATGTGTGTATAATATATAATACACAGAGCTATACTGTATATATACAGAGCTTCACTTACTTGTTTGCTAGATTAGCCTTGGAGGTCCAGTTGACAAAAAAAAAAAAATGAATGAAAGAAGCAAACCTTTACCAATAATCTTGTCATTATTATTATTTTTATTATTTTTTTTTTTTCATGGAGCTAATGTAGGTAAAGTCAAGTATACTGTATAAGTATTCACACAACTTGTGTGTTTAAACTAGTGCTGTCAATCGATTAAAAATTTTAATCTATTAATCACAGTTATAGTCTGTAATTAATCACGATTAATCACCATTTTAAAATACTCCGATTTACTTGTATTATACATAAACGTGAAATGTTGGAATAAAGAAATGCATGACAGACTGAAACAAATTATGTAGTTTTATAATATCTCAAACATTAACATTTAACAAATGTTAAATTAAAATCTCTCGAATGGGACCGGCACTGCATGCCATGGCTGGGTAGCATGGGGTGTGGCTCGAACCCATAACCTCAGATGTGAAAATCAACAACCTAGAGCCTTAGCTGAGGTTGACCTAGAGTTTTATCCAAATTTATATCTAGATTTGTTTTTTACAACAAAACACAAAAACACCTGATGATGTTTCCTCAGTCACACCAAACATGCAGCCAGGTAACCGCGCTGCAATTATGGAAAGCTATTAGGGTCAGACTGGGTCATATGATTAATTTGTGTTAAAAACACAATTAACATTTAGATTTCTAGATTATTCACATGCATTAACACATCAGTATTGACAATAATCACTTGGGGCACTGGTGGCTCAGTTGTAGGTGTTTCGCCTGCCATGCGGAAGGCCTGGGTTCGATTCCAGCCAGTGCCCA
>JAOTQY010000025.1:8776593-8788636 GCA_026413445.1 Dolichallabes microphthalmus | reverse complement strand
GTTCTCCCCGTGCTTGGTGGGTTTCCTCCGGGTACTACGGTTTCCTCCCACAGTCCAAAGATATGCAGGTTAGGTTAGCTGACATTCCAAATTGACCGTAGTGTGTGAATGAGTGTGTGTATGTGTGCCCTGCGATGGATTGGCACCCTGTCCAGGGTGTACCCCGGCCTTGTGCCCTAAGTTTCCTGGGATAGTTTCCAGGCCCCCGCGACCCTGTATATAAGGATGAAGCGGTACAGAAAATGAATGAATGAATAATAACTACGGGAATAATTACTGCTTTATCCTCTATACAGAGTCGCAGGGGCCTGGTGCCTATCCCAGAAGAAGTACAGTAGGGGACAATTAAGGTATGGTACACCCTGGATAGGGGAGGGGGAGGGGGGAATCCATCACAGGGCACACACACAATTAATCTAGTTTGCATGTCTTCGGACTGTGGGAGGAAACCCACCAAGCATGTGGAGAACATGAACAAACTCTATGCACACAGATTCGAACCCAGTCCTTGTCGATTCAAGGCCACAGTGCTAACCACTACGCCACTGTGCCGCCTCAATGAATTTAATATGTCTCTGGTGTTATTTATTATTTCCTCTCATCAAACACACTCTAATACATACTCTTTTCTCGTTCATCCAAAGTGCATGAGTACAAAAATAACTATTTTGATCCCAAATCCCAAGACTCTTGCCAGAATCAGCAAACGAGTTCAGACACGTTCCACATTTAATAACCAGATATTTCTAATGTAGCTGTGGCAACAGAACTCGAGAGATCTTCTATTATAACATATAGCAATAATTCACATGCCTCATGTCAGAGTCTTTCATCATCCTCTAGTGAAGCAGAGAATTAAAACTTAAAGCACAGCGTTTTTATTGCATACAGTACATACGGTACTGTATATCCGCTGTGAAGGACTTGAAAAGGATTCTGGATTTTCCACTTTTTTCCCATTCACATTTTTAAAATAATAACAAGACACTACATGACGAGAAAACAATACTATAGTTACTTTTGGAAGGCTCTCTGCACGCATCACAAATCTAGCATGACAAACAAACCAGGAGCAGTTCTCAGCCATTTTCAGATCTCTCTGATGCCAGAAAATGAATGTGGCCACACAGCGTTTCCTTCAGGGAACAAACAATCTGCTCACTGTAGAGCAGTTGAGAAGTGGAGTAAGCTGGAGCCAGGCATAAAAATCATTTCTAGACATTTTTACCACACACTGAGTAAACCCTAAAAAACAAAAACCCCAGGAATATTGACCTGCCGTTGACGGTTAAAGGTTAAAGCTAAAACCAAGCTGATCAGCTTTAATGTAATCAGTGATATTATTATTATTATTATTATTTCAGTTTGACGCCCATGTACGTCTGCCTGTCTTTCCGTCTATCAATAAGTCTCAGTCTAACTTATTAATACAAAGAAATAACTTTTTTTTGGAGTAAGCCATAATGAGTCGTGTCTGTGTATTGAGGATTGTTGCTACATTACGGTTGGTTATGTGTCTTTCGCATATTCTGTATTTATGGTAAACTGTCGCATCAATTGGCTTTGTTGAGTGACACGTATACTGTAGCCACGCCCTTCTTGAGGAAATAAGTGCAGTGTTGCCAACTTAGTGACTTTGTCGCTAGATTTAGCAACTTTTCAGACCCCCTTGACGACTTTTTCTTTTTTTTTTTAAAACCGCCTAGCGACAAATCTAGCGACTTTTGGACAAACCTTAGCAACTTTCCAAATGTCGCCAATACTGTAAGCGCGGGGTCTTGCTTTCCCCGTACAGTTACTCATCTCCCTGTGTCTGCTGTGTTCAGTGAGCGCTAGCTCCTGCTGAAAGGAGCAGCATATTCCCGTGACCGCGCGACAGCTGACATAGATGTGAATGAGCTGCTCATGTGCAAACGGTGTTGCCACGGACCAATCACTTACCTGCTTCTCCTTTGCTTTAAATAAAACTATTTAATATGACCGATTCTTCTTATTTTTTCTTATTCATTTATTTTTTCTGCTGATGCACTTATATTACAGTACTCACTGTTACAGAGCTTAAGTTCATTCCAGTTTCTGAACTCGTCTGAGATCGTTTACTGAGGTACATCTGATTGACTGTTGTCTGACAGAAAATATGTTGTTGTTGGTCTTTCGGCTGTTCCCGGCAAGGGGTTGCCACAGCGGAATATCCAGTCCGCACAACAACTTGGCACAGGTTTTACGCCGGATGCCCTTCCTGAAAATATGTAACGTAATTGATAACAGTTTTATATTGGACACGTGAGGAAGGATTAGCGAAAACACGCAGAATGCAAATACGGTGTAATTACATCATCAATATGCAAATATACGCATGACGTCATATAGCGACATTTGCCGACTTTTCAAGCAGACTTTAGCTACTTTCCATTGAAAATAGTTGGCAACGCTGAATAAGTAAAAAAAAATTTTTATAAATAAAAAAAAAGGCTAGATGCTGTTACACAATCTGGCTGGTCAGATACAGACAGAAGATTTTTCTGAGAATGGTTTCAGGTCCTCCGATGTATGAATGAAACCTAAAGATATAATTGAAAAAGTAAATACTGACCAATGTACAGAAGAAAACCTTAGTTTTATTTAGATAAATATAGATATTTACAGTACAAACGACTGTATATGTACTCCTGTTTAAGCTTCCTCTAATAATCTTGGCTAGCTTTGCTAATCTGTGCTAACACAGCACTTGCTAATTATAAATTCAAATGATATTTCCTGTCAGCAAAGATCATTTAATTTAATGACACACAAATGTAATATAAAATAAAAGGAATTTATACAATGTGAATCATTCTTTATTTACAGTCTCCATTCTGACAAAAAAATTATTTTAAAAATCTAGCATTGTCCAGACTAAGCTAGTCCTCTACTAGCTTCCACTGTTAGCTACATTTCTGAGGTAAACTCTTCACTTAAACATGAGAAAAGCTTCATCTGATTGACAAAGCTGACTTTTTCTGTCTTAATAGCCTTTTCTCTCCGTGATTTTTGTAACACGGAGAACCATGAGGCACTTATGTCTATTTAGCTCTGTGCGGTCATGCGTGCACACACACACACACACACACACACACCACTTGAGCTTTGCTGATAAAAATGCATGTTTTTGTGTCATTATCTACATAATGATGGCTTTTACATGATTGCGCCTCAGAGATATGACGTGTTTTCTAATTCAGGAGAAAAAAAAATATAAGCTGCCTGCACGGCTTTTTAGCTAGTAACAAAATGATATAAAAGAAAAAATTATAATCCCCTTGAGTTCTCTCTCTCCTTCTCTGTCTTCCTCTCAGGTTCAATAATCAACAACGCTGTTGACTTTCAAACCATTTCTTCCTCATGAGTAATCTCCACAGCCTATTTTTGTCCCTGAGCTCCTGAGAAAAATAAGGACGTGGACAGCCAGATTTGCCTACTTGATTAAAACCAGCGGTGGAACATCAACTGAGAATCTCCTTTTTTTCTTCTTCTTCTTCTTTAGAGGAAAGAAATAATGAAAAGGGAACACCAGAACGAGTAAGATTCCTGTGCAGGTTATGAGACTGTTCTGTTTCATGCATTATATTGGCTTAACGCAGAGAGAAAATGTCTAAACCTTGTGCGCATTCAGTCTCCGCAGACTCCGTTCCCATATTTTGGGGGACAAAAATTTTTTTTTTTAGTCCAGGCCCCCTGAGGATCCCCCTGCTGTGTTACCCCTACACACTCACACATGTTAATAAATACTAGGATATGAATATGTTAGCGAGCCGTTTGAGTTTAGGACGTTGCAATAATGACAATAGTAAAATATGAAGACATTTTTATGAAAGTAATATGCCTGACCTTATTTAACAGACTGCCAGAAAAGCACTAGTACAGGATTGAACATGAAAGCAGCAGGGACTTAATGACGTTTTTATAGAAACTACAAAAATAAATGATTCAGCAAGCAGTTCCTAACGGCTGGGACAAAAATAGATTTTAAAGCTTAATCAGGTGCTTTGTTAAGTCTATAGTATTGTTGCATCTGCAGTGCCAGGAGAAAGTATTTGCCCCTTCCTGATTTATTTATTTATTTGCATATTTGTCACACTTACTGTAAGTGATTCAGATCATCAAACAAATTTCAATATTACACAAAGATAACCTGAGTAAATACAAAATGCTGATTTTAAATGATGATTTCATTTACTAAGGGGAAAACAAGCTGCAACACATCTGGTCTTGTGTGTAAAAAAAAAAAAAACTAACAACTGGTTGTGCCGCCCTCGGTGGCAGCAACTGCAATCAAGCGTTTGTGATAGCTGCTGATGAGTCTTTCAGATTTTGGTGGAGGATTTTTTGGTGCTCAGAATGTTTGGCGCAAAAGTCTTTGGGAGAATCATGATGTTTTTTGGCAAATGTGAGATGAGCCTTTGTGTTCTTTTTGGTCAGCAGTGGCTTTTGACTTGGAACTCTATCATGGATGCCATTTTTGTTAAATCATGAACACAGACCTTAACTAAGGCACATGAGGACTGCAGTTCTTTAGATGATGTTCTGGGTTCTTTTATGGGCAATAATCAGGCCTGGGCAACTACTCTTTCACACTGGGCAGGGCAGGTTTTGACAGCTTTTTTCCTTTAATAAATAAAATCATCATTTAATAACTGCATTTTGTATTTACTTGGATTATGTTTGTGCAATATTAAAATTAGTTTAATGAAAATAGGCACAAAAAAAGAAAGGGGGCAAATACTTTTTCACAGCACTGTACATGTTAATTCTCCAAAATAGTTTCCTTAAATAATTTTGATTAATAAAGTTTAACTTCTTTAATTAGCATACAGTTAACATATGTAGAATGTTACACACACATGTGATTCAAATGCAGTGAAATGTTTAGAACAAGGAATAGTGACTACAGAAAATATAGAAAAAGTAGTATAAAAAACAGACAAATTTTACTCCTGTGTATGGGTTTGTCTTGTAATTTAACACTGATGCATTATGCAGGATTAGAGATTTTGTGGGCCACTCAACCTATACATCAGATGAATATGTGCAAATTAATATGAACAGACTCGATCTGTGCGGTTGCTAATGGCAGACATATTCTACATGCAAACTGAATAAGAACAAATTTAAAAAAGTAAAATTAAATGGACACTACGGTTAATAACAAATTCAATCAAAAGAAAGCAAAAGCCCATCTCCAGGAGTCATTTCTAGCTAAATATACAGTAGAGTTCTACTAATTCAATTAGCTACGGTAGTTACTTACAATTTGTCCTTTCCTGACAATATCCAAACCAGCTTCTAGTTTAGAACGATTTGTTTTGCCAAATTGAAAATTGACCATTGAAAGCTGACATTATTATGGCAAGATACATATTAAAGTGCCGTAAAATAAAGCATTCTACACACTAAATAGAATCAAAATGTCTAGTGCAATGGTTAAGACATTGGACTACTTAGTAAGGTCGTAGGTTCAAGCTCCCACTGTTGCATCCATGAGCAAGGGCCTTAACCTTCAAAAGTTTAAGGAGATAAATGTAATTCCCTCTGGATAAAGGCATGTGCCAAAGATCTTCTCATATCGTATGCTTTAAGAACACACTTCTTAGGTGTCAGTGCTTTGGTTTGGTTATTCTAAAATAAATTTATGAGAAAACATACTGTACCCAACTGTAGTTTTAAGACTTTGGTGAAATAACTACTGTATATAAACTGCATCATAAACCGTCTTGCTCTTGGCACTGATAGCGCCACTGTGATTCTGACATGCAGCTACCTTTTTGTCCATTATGCTCCTTTTGTCCGACTGGTTCAGTCGTTGTTTTAAAGGGATACTTCACATTTTTAAAGTCTGTTTTAAATCAAAATTGAGGTGCATTACAATAGGTCTTGGCTGCTCTGCACACTGACCGTGAAATTTTATCACCTGGAACACAAGTACAGTGTAAGAAATCAGAGCCAAATGCTACAAACCTCGTTCCGTGCAAAAATGCATTTCATGACGTTCAGCTAAGACGAAATTTTTTTTCCTTTCAAATTTAACTCTCTTGGAAAATACTTCGGTGTTGTTGTGGCAAAAAGTAAAACGGCTGCCAAGACCTGGCGAGATCTGATTGGATTTTAACCAATGACAGACATAATATTCCTAGAAAAGTGGATTGTGATATACTGTAACTCATCACCTTTTCATTCCGGTTGTAATAAAAGTGGATTGTGATATAACTCATCACCTTTTCATCCCGGTTGTAATAAATTTCCCGTGAAGTTTCCGTTATGCCATTTTGTTGATTCGCCTTCATCTAAAACACGAACTCCACCTGAGAATTAACTAGCGAGTTGAATCACATCTCCACATCTCCGGGCACATCTCCAAACTGTGTTGGCGTGTGACTGGACTCAGGGCCCAGCATTAGTGGCTAAGTTGTCACTGCATCAGATAAAAGCCTCTCTTTCAGTGCATTGATAAGAGTGCAATTGGATTTACAAGCTGCTGAGTGCTGACTGTTCCCTCTGATTGAACCCCCTGATGGGATGTTAACAAGAACATTCATAATGCACTCATCCGCTCAGCCACTCTGCGTCCTGCGCAGCTGATTTGTCTTTCCATTTTAAAGAAAGGGGGGAAAAATAATAATGTAAAGCCGCTAGACTATGATGAAGGACCCTGACATGACCTCCTTCTGGGATATTAGTAGTAATTAGACCAAATTTCTAAGGAAATGCCTAGAGAGCCAGCGACATGAGACTGATCAGCTGCCCTGAGGACGTCTGGTTCTCTTAAAATGAGGAGTTATTTTTAACAGCATGAAAGCATAATAATGAAAATTAAAGTCTTATGATGTATATATAAGATCCTATAGATGTATGCATTTACAGTACATGTACAGAGCATACACACTGGTTTAGTAGCCATGCTCACTGCGTGTATCGGGAGGGGGAAAAGGGAAATAAGGCCAACCCATTTCCTGTGACCTTTTTTCCCCCCAATACGCAGCCAGAATAAATAAGTCTTAACATCATTCATGACTACAGGATACAGAATGATTGAGTTTCTATTTGAGTTCATGGCCTAGCAGCCACCTAATCAACCCTGTTGTCAGAAATTATGTAGATGTAGAAGTTGCAATTTCGCTCAGTCTTGGACCGCTCCATAAAATCTGTGTTTTTATTAATAGAAATGAAGCATCACTTCAAAAAAGGGGATAAAAAAACATTAAACTCTCTTGCAGCTTAAACTAATAAACATAAGTGGCCAATACAAACGTTTTCATATCAAAATATATTCATAACCTTATCATCATGAACTCGTAACAATATCATCATACAGAAGTGAGGTGTGCTTCAAGTATCTGTATTAATACTTTCCCAGTCATCAGCATTACCAGGGTTGCCAGATCTCACAGAAGAAATCCCACCTACTCAAACAAATAGCTCATATTCTAGCTCAAATTTATACTTACTATTATATTTGGTCTCCATTATCTATTACAGATCCAAAAAACAAACAAACAAACAAACAAAAAACAATCTGATCCATGTCTCAAAAACAGGTATACAGTATAATCCAAACAATTGCACCCCTAATCTGGTTCAATGTGTTTTTGAGTGGATATATACTGTATATATATCCGATATGCAGTCCTGCCATCTGAATCAGATCGGAATTCATGTGAGTGTGTGTGTGGCACTGGGTAGATTTCACAGCAGTGCTAGCAATAGTTGTTTAAAAAATGGCTAAAACGCTGCGTCAGGCTTCTTCCTTACTTCTTCTTGACCTCGACAACTGGCCGGGTAACTGCTCACCGTCTTCTAGATCAAAATCCAGAGTGTGCAGTATTTTTACTAAAATCGCATCCATTGTTTGAAAGGAACGAGTGGTCGGACACACATACAATGAGTTTTTTAACCCAGATGATGCGACCAAAGGCACAGGACTGAATCTCAGACAAAGAGACTAAGCTGGATTTACTGTAACAGCTCTGCTCTTTATTGACCCTGACTGCGGCTTTACTAAAGCAAGACAAAATGATTTCAGGCGTATTATTACTGTAGGCTGTGGATTAGCTATGACTGAGGAGAAGATGAAACATGAATAAGCAAAATAAAACAGGAAGTTATCAGGTTCAAGAAAGTACAGTCTGAAGTATCTTCAGCATACGTATGTGATTTGAGTCAAATAATAACTAAGTTGAGGGGGAAAAAAGTGAAATTTTCTCTCTGTAGAGGTGTGTGTGTGTGTGGCAGAAGGAAAGGAATGACTGATTAGCTGAGTGGAGTGCGAGATGAGCAGGAGGCCATAGGGGTCCTGCACTCCAATCCATCTCCTATCTCTCCATCCCTCTCTCTTCCATCTTCTTCCTTCTTTAGCGGTCTCATGCCTTTCATTCCTGCCCTTGCCCCGTAATTTCCTCTCTCTCTCTCTCTCTCTTCTTCTTCTTCCTCAAGATCTCTTCTCTCTCTCTTCTCTCTCTCCCTCGTGCTCTCCTCTCCTCGTTTATAATTACACGCTGCACTGCTGATGTCTCGGGGCAGGTGTGCATGAGGAATTATGAGAGGCTGTAGAAAGGCCTGGTGTGGATCGTTTGTCAAGATTAGAAAGACAAGGCTGAGTTCACTCTGCACACACCCAGCTCTCCTCACCTCGGGGACGAGCCTCTTAAAGGTGTAGCTGTAGCCGGGATTTCAACAGCACACGGAAGAAAAAGAAAAGGTGCAGCTATTTTTAGATACTTTTTCTTTCGGAAACGTTTGAATTTCTCAGAAAGTCAGGATAAGTCTGATGTCTGATGACATCTTCTCTATAAATTAGAGCTTCAGCAGTCAGCTAATTAATCAGTAAGCGGTAAACATTAGGGACGGGGGAGATATCGATTCAGTAGTTTGTTTGTGTGGCAATTCATGTACCGCCACACTGACTTTTCAATCAGATATTTTTATATATATTTTTTTTTATTTATAGATGTTTGCATTTGAGGTGGTAAAATCTCGCAGTTCCGTTATAATCCTACACTCTAAACTACTGCCAGGCAGCACAGCATCCTATTTGGTTGGAGCAAATTATTACTGTAGTGTTTAGAAAATGGCTGTACGGTGACGTAGTGGTTAGCACTGTCGCCTCACACCTCCAGAGTCCGGGTTCAATTCCCACCTCGTGGTCTGCGTACATGGAGTTTGCATGTTCTCCTTGTGCTTGGTGGGTTTCCTCCGGGTACTCCGGTTTTTCTCCCACAGTCCAAAGACATGTAGGTTAGGCTAATTGGTGTTTCCAAATTGCCTGTAGTGTATGTATGTGTGTGTGTACACCGCGATGAATTGTCACCCGGTCCAGGGTTCACCCCGCCTCGTGCCCATAGTCTTCTCACAGAATCGCAATACACATCGAATCAACACCTACTGTAAGTGTTGTGATAATATCGTATCATTGGTCCTTGATAAACATGAACACAAGGCAGAATCAGAATCGTAGAAAAAGGAAAAAAAAAACTGAAACTGCACTTAGCTGGGATGTGGCTAAGTATAATTCCCATCAGGGCTTATAGGCAATCAGGAAAGTGGACGGTGTCTTGATGATTGTTTATCCTCTGAAACACTAGCACTTTTTTTTCAGGCTGATTACATTAGCGAAAAACAAGGGAAGGGTTTCCAGTCATGTCTGCAAATGAAGGAGCTGATGAAAGAATTTTCTGCATTTATGTTATTTATGAAGCGATCAGCATGACCTAAATAGACAAAACCAAACTAGGGTTTGGAAAACATCGTTTGAACACAAAGCGCTGACATGATGTGCAGTTTGTATGGGGGCTTTTATTTTTCTTTGCATGGTTAATATTTTGTAAAGAGGTTACGCATTTCTGTTTGGGAAATCCTCTTTTGTTGTTAAATGTTGACGGATCAGGGTTCTCCTTCAAGGACAAACAGAGGACAGATGAAACCTGCAAACCTTTCCTAATGATCTCTTCTGTCCTATTCGCACGGGATTAGTATTACCTGGGGACCTCGTGTGGGTTGGCGGGATCATATATCATTTTTTCGAAGAATAACATTGGAATGAAAGTATTTTGGGTGCTAGGTTTTATTGCTACATACAGTATATCATACAATAAATGTGCAAAAGAGATCAATCTGAAAAATAGGGTTTTATTTTTATGAAATGTAATAATATTCGTAAGATGTAATATAGATCTAAATATAATATTTAATATAACATAAATGTAATATTTATTTGTATGAAAAACATCATATCCGGGATATAAGTCAGTAAATTTGGGTAAAATGCGCCACACAAAACTCAGATGCAAGTTTAAACAAAGGTGAAGTTGATGTGTTGGAAGCAGAAAAAGTGGCCAAGCTTAAAAATTTGAGTGACTTCTAGACGACTGCCAAAACTCTAGCTCCTGTTGGATATTCCTGGTCTTTAGGGGTTAGGACATATCAAAAAGTGGTCCAGGAAAACTGGTGAACCAGTAACGGGATGTGAGGGGTTCATTTCTAAATCATACGAGATCCCCAGATAATTCGAATCCCGTGCCAATAGGACTAATTTCTTGTTAGCTTAGCCTGAGTAGAAACCTAAAGAAACAAAGATGTCATGGTTAAGAGAGAGCATTTGGACTAAAGGGGGAACGTCGCACTCTAAACGCCACTTTTGTTTAAACTTTTCTAGTTAACAGGCTCTGTGTGTTTCACTTCAACAATTCTGGTGTTTTCTGTGTGGCACACAGTCTATTACTCCTTCCTTTATAATAATGATTCAATTATTTCTCACATGTACCTTGTAAGACCCTGTCCAGGGTGTACCCCGCCTCGTGCCCCAAGTCTCCTGGGATAGGCTCCAGGCCCCCCCCGCGACCCTGAATACAGGATAAAGCGGTATAGACGATGAATGAGTGAGTGAGTGTTCCTTGAAAGGATTTCTTCTCACATCCTAGTTAAGAAGTTGGGGTCAGCCAGCATACAGCACCCCTGGAGCAGATAGAGTTAAGAGCCTTGCTCAACAGTCTCAACAGTGGAAGCCTGGCAGTGCTGGGGCTTGAACCCCCAACCATCTGATCACTAACCCACAGCCTTAACCGTTTTAACCAAAAAGCTTCACAACGTCCTTAAGATTCTCGATCATGTCTACCTTAGAACAGAGTGTAGGAATGAATTTCCATAAGCATAAGAGTTACTGTTACCACCGCAAAGTTGGTTATCCTCCTGTATCAGGATGTCCCTTAAAAGTGATTTACTCCTCTTATACATAATGAATGGTTTTCAATAAAAAAATAAAAAAAAAGAATGACAAATTGTTTGTTTTATCCATGTAAGAAATGTAGTTGATGTTACATCTCCCAATTCGGTCATTTGTCATAATATCTCCCACCAGCCAGCACTGATTTCTAGCCAGGGTTGCCAGACCACACTGAAAAACCCTCATCTGATAAAAAAATTATAATAAATCACCCAAACAATAACTTTCAGTACACCAATTGGACATCTTCCTTCTTCTTTGTTTCTTAGCTGGCGTTAGTATGACGTTGCCTTTCCCTTAGCAAATGCGCTGCTTTAGGTGCCACTGTATCTCAAATTTTGTTCACAAGCTGCTTCCAAGCTTGGCGGGCCGTTGCAGCTTCCATTGATTTCACACTTTGTCCCTGAAGTTGATGTGTTGGAAGAAGAAAAAGTGGCCAAGCTCAAAAATTTGAGTGACTTTGACAAGGGCCTTTGGAAGTCTAGACGACAAAACCGTAGCTCCTGTTGGACATTCCTGGTCTTCAATGGTCAGGACATACCAAAAAAAGTGGTCCAAGAAAGGAAAACTGGTGAACCAGTAACAGGATCATGTGATAGAAATGTGTTAGAACGCACATCGCATCATTGTTTTTTGCGTACGGTTCTGCGTAGACACAACCTGGCATGCGTTTCCAAAAAGCTTCGTTAGCCAACTATGGTCGCAAGTTCCGTCATTACCAACATAGTTCAACAACTAGGTGTTTCTCGAAACCATAGTTCAAACGAACATTCGCAAACAGCATCGCAAACT
>JAOTQY010000025.1:8661167-8674588 GCA_026413445.1 Dolichallabes microphthalmus | reverse complement strand
ATTTATCCACTTTGGGACACGGTTTCAAAAAATAGCGGTTTCAGTCTCCTAAAACGCCGGATCCGTGTGGACGAAACACCAATACGATAAAAAATTTATACGTATACAGCGAAACGCGTCTCCGTGTGGACAGGCTCTTAGTAACCTAGTAACCCAGTGTAAGTATCTATCTAATGATGGAAACTTCAAAGCACTTTTGTAAGTCGCTCTGGATAAGAGCGTCTGCCAAATGCCTAAATGTAAATGTCTACTTCATATTTGCTCCGAATCGCCTCTGAACCATCCGTGTTCTTTTATTTATGGTTACCAAACTAACCAGCTTGACACAAGACTGAATCCCAAAAAGTCATGAAGGTCAGCACACAGGTTGCATTAAATGGAAAGTTAGTGCACAATATAGTAGCTGTCGCTTTAACAAAACTTACTGGATGCTGTGAATTATAACCACTGTTTGGCATTTTATTTCAAATAAACAGTGATCCAGGATCAGTCATATACCAGAATGAATATCAAAATACTAATAATTAAATAAATAAATTAATTAATTAAAAAAAGCTTAGGTCCCCGTTACCCTGAATACGGGATAAAGCGGCATAGAAGATGAATGAGTGAGTGAGACCAATAAAAACCATACTATGGTTGTAAAGCAGTGATGATCGGGCCCAAGCACCTGAGCCATAGCCACCCGCATGCACCAGAAAAACAGTAGGGACAGTAGGCACATGCTTTTAAAGAGACAATGTGCCATAATGAGACATAACAGCTGCTCTTAATGTGAGTGTGTCACAGGCGTTCCTATCTGACTGTCACAGTCGGCAGAGGCGACACCAGCTTTTACATGACTAACAAAGTTATTAACCACTTTCTGTCATAAGTTTAAAACCTCACCACAGCTGAACCGTTTGATACATCAAAAATCCCTTCACGATTTTGCATCTTAGATGTCTTGGCCCAGTTTGCTGGTGATCGTATAAATCCTATAGAAAGAGTATATCCAATTCTATTGACTGCGTTTAGCAAACAACCCCAGATAACTCACTTCCTGTTCAGAAGACTGTCTAAGTGTTTACATGAGAGTGTATATGATGATCTATGCTACAGTATAAAGGCCTCGGGTCACACCCATAATAAATGGTGTATGTGGAAAGCCTAATCACAATCGAGGTCGTGCTGTTGTGCTGAATATCAGCACAAATGTGATGCCTTTGCTGATATTCACTCCCCCTCATAAGATACTGCTTTAACTCTCACTTTAACAAACAAATAACTGGGTGTCATTAATTATAATCACTGTGGTATGCTATTCCAGATGAACACTGATCCTGGATCAGTCATATACCAGATTAAACGTCAGAATACTGATTTTTTTTTAATAAAAAAAATAAAAAGCTTAGGACAATAAAAGTTATAATACTGAGTAAATACACCTTCTTGTGCACACTATGATTACGTAATTTAGGTCACGTGATGTGGACAGTTTAAAAAAGGACAGGCAGCACAGGACAAGGTTAACGTGGACATGGTATTTACTAAAATGCTAATTTCTATGTAATTATATTTTCTGAGACACTGTTAAAGGAGCTGAAATGCAGTAGAGACTCTTATTTAAGCTTAGCCTCATCATAAAAAAAAACCTTGCTGGAAGTAAACAATATCCATATCTAATTTGTGCATTAAACATTCTGAAGGACTCAGTCGCACAGAATAAAGGCCAAATCCCAAATACAGCCTTCTTGTCTGCATAGTGCACTACGTACGTTACAGAATTGCATTGTCATAGCCTAGAAAAAATGCACTAGAGCAGGCATTAGAGCTGTATTTGGGACCGACCCTAACATTCGGCTAACCAGTTAGCCGAGAGCTTTTCTTCTGCAGCACAACAACATGTCGTGTTACTTAAAAAAAACACTGTGTATGACTTTTTAAAGTCGTGCTTTCACTATCACCACTACGGGCCTGTGTTTGAAAGAATGAGAATCACAGCCTCACCTTTACAGCGTGCAAGACACTTTGAAAGCTTGGCGTTATCCTGTAAGCCGCCATGATGACCGGTGCTAGTGGCTACTGCGCATGCGCAAATCCAGGACGTAACCTACAGCAGCGTTGGAGGTGTTTTCACTTTCAGCCAATCACCGTGCAGAGAAGTTATATCAATAAATAATTTTACTAAAATAATTAAACTATTATTTACAGTATATAATCCTGATGTGGATTTTTAATAAATAAAAAAAACTGCTATTATAGACAGTACCCGTAAACACAGTTTGAACACACCTTCTAAATCAATGTTTGTTAGTTTTTTGTGATTTATTTTATACATTCTAGAACAATTATAAAGATTTCAAAATTATGAAATAACACATATGGTATTATGTAATTAGCCAACAACAGTCAGGTGTTATTTTAAGACAGGAAGGTCAGCTGTTCTGGATCAGTTCTCGCAAGAACAGTATTGTCAAGTGCATTTGCAAAACCCATGGAAAGCAAGACCAAAACTTGTGTATATATCTATCCAAAAAGGGGTAATACTTCTGTTCAAAGGAGATTATTGTATATTTCGGATGCCTTCAGCATTGTTTTACGCTGTAGAAAAAAATTGAAATCTTAAAAGACTGTGGAATTAGAAGGCGTGTCCAAACTTTTGACTGGTAGCATATACTTTCATAATGTAGATTTTATTATTGTAGAAACCTATAATGTATAATGTAGTTTTACAACTACAAATAACTATTTATAGTTTACCTTGAAAACTTGAATATCCACAAATGTTTCTGATATATTTTAAATAAAATCTTAACGCAAACATTTTATACATAATTATACTACTCATATTTTATTTACTCACATGGTTATTTTAGTGTATAATTATTTAATTGTATTCACAATCATGCACACATTAATGAACCACTCATAAACCACTTAACCACTCAACCTCTAACATTTTGTTATTTTATGATATTTTATTTAAAATCATGTTATTAATAGACATGAATTAGCTTAAGTGAAGTGATATGCACATTCAGTTAAATGTAATTTTAAAGATTTTGTCTATACTTTTCCTAATAAATGCATACTACCTAAAATCTTTTTGCTGAGAGTTCATGTTTTAATATTTCCATGCAGTTATAAAGTACAGTATATAAAGTGGATTATATTACGTTTACATGTAGTAATAATTCAGGTATTTATTTCAATTATTATCAATTATATATTAAGTAGATATGCGGTATAGTATCTGCTGACTTATTGTTTTATACTTGTACAGCACTTTGGTCAGCGGAAGTTGTTTTAAATGTGCTTTATAAATACATTTGATTGATTGATCAATTTATCAATAAAGTGCAATTTTAAAGTTTTAATTTGTATGTATAGTTTCACCTGTTTATATGAAAATTATATATATATATAGTTACTAATTCTTTTTTAAAAATCCATAATAAATTAAGGACCCATTATTTTTTTAGGGGGTTGGATTCCCTAAAAGAAAGTAGACAACAAGTGTATATTTTCCTTTACTGTGATTTAAAGTCAAGTCCAGTCAAGTAGGCTTTTATTGTTATTTCAACCATATACAGTGTAGTAGACAGTGCAATGAAACAACGTTCCTCCAGGACCAAGGTGCTACATAAAACATACATTTAACAACATAAATTAACAAAAACTGACTAGCTAACTAAGAAACCTAATTAGCTGAGACAAGACAGATTTACATTTAAAGTTAAACAGAGAAGTAACTTCGTTTTTATACAAAAGAGACAACATAAAGTGCACATCCAAATGTGCAAACAAGAGCGACAAAGTGACAATGCAACAACATGGCATTACAATACTTTATATATTGTATAAAGATTTACACTTTATACTTTATTTATGGTAAGTTTTATGTATTTGTTTACTTATTTATATATTTATCTATTAAGGTCACTGAAGCTGTTAATGAGCTCTTCAATATACATACTCATCCTTCCTTATTTTAAAGCACAAGACACAAACAGACACATGGACAAATACAGTGTTTAAAATATTAATAATAATAATAATATATGTTGTTGTTGGTCTTTCTGCTGCTCCCGACAAGTGGTCGCCACAGCGGAATATCCAGTCCACAACAACTTGGCACAGGTTATATACTAGATATATAGATAGATATTTGTTATTAGATGTGAAACATAAACTAATGTTATTTTTATGCTGCTGTACCCATAAAAAGTTCTAACAGTATTATACAACTGTTTAAATCTACAATATTAATATAAATATACACGTACAGTTTCCAACTGAATGTTGATTTTTCGCTGTTCAAAAATATTGTGTTTTTCAAGAAATATCTAGGGGTTTTATATTTCAACAATTATATTTCATTACTAAAAGTAATTATATTACTTTTAAACAAAACATGAACACTCTTTTTTTGTACACATGTAATAGGCCATGTTGTTGTACTGAGATAATTCGCTCTCACTATTTTACAATATGCATGTTATAGGCTATTGTTTAGGTCTTTGTTTTCTATTAGACTGTTACACAATAACTAAGAAAAGTAATTAGACAACAGTTCATAAGCTATATGTTTCTACAAAAAGAAAATAGGCAAGTGTATATTTTCCAGCTTATTCTGGTAAGTTTTGTGTATTAGTTTATTTATCCATTTATTTAGTAATTAGGTGAATGAAGCCTTTAATGAGTTCTTCAATATACATAATAGTTCTTTCTAATTTCATAACACACGATACAAAGATCCACATGGACAAATATTTAGAGAAAAACAAATATTTATTTCTTTATACGAGAAATACATCCTTCATAGTTTATAATACACAGTGGGTAATAGCATTCTTTTCACAGTGCAATACTGATAAACAAAAAAAGCAAAAAAAGATAAACCTTCATTTATTTTATATATACAGTACATTTGATTCTGAGTAGAGTCAGAGATTTTACAGTGAACATTTTAATCGACAGAAATGACATTTCATGGAAAAAATCCACAAACATTTTTGAAAAAGTGATGAACCATTGAGTGGAGGAATGACAGGAGGCATTAAAAACATCACAGAGAGGGTAGGTAACGAAACCTGCAATTGTCCATAACTTATCACAGTCTGTGTTTATATTTTTTTGAAACAATATCACTATATTTTAGAGGATTGTCTACATTGTTGATCAGTGAAGTCCGGCTGCGTCCCATTTTGCAGTTCTTGACAGTTTTGTTCACAAGCCTGTGTGGAAAGAGTTCATAAAGAGGTCCTACACGTACCACTCACTGAAGTTGGACGCTATGCTGCTGTGACTGCTGCTGTTCAGCACGGCAGAGTCTGGAGACATGCTGGTGCTCTGAGTCTCTGAACACGGCGACACCAGGCTGGACGACTCGTAGCCGGAGCTTCCGGTCGGCGAGGACTCGTTCACTGGACTGGACTGCTCGTCGTGAACCTGTTGAGGGGGGGGGGAATCCACACTGACCTTAGAGACAGCTTGATATGATTTCATTAGGCTACTAATACACATGGCATGATGCACAGCTGTGAACCTCTGGTGTAAGTCACCTTCATGTGCTTCCTCAGTGAGCTGGGATGTGTGTAGGACTTGTCGCACAGTTTGCACAGATATGGCTTGTCAGACGTGTGCACATGCATGTGCTTCTTCCTGTCGCTGCTGTTGGCAAAGCGTCGGTCGCAGCCCTCGAACTCACACAGGAATGGCTTTTCTCCTGCAAAAACAATAATAAACAACAACAACAACAAAAAGGTTAACTCTGGTGAACTAATCAGGAATGAGCCAATCCTCCCCTCCTCTGCACCCAAGCACATTTTATGGCTAGCACTCAGTCCTCAATAAAAAAAGCGCAATTCACACCTACATCCTATCTTTAAACCTGCTGTACCGCACACACGCATCTAAACACAAACAATGGCATCACGTAACCATGGAAATGGAGGATTAACACGTCGTCTCGCGCTTGCCGATGACCGGAAAAGCGCGCAGCTCAAAAGTGTGTGAAGTGACTCACATGTGTGTACACAAACGCGTGCAAAGTAATGGGAATGATTTCAGCCTTAAACAGGAAATCACTTTATGAGGCCTGGAACAAATTTTCCTAAATGCAAATGAATAAATAAACACGATCAGCTATAAAAACTAACCATGGTCTATAGGTTAAGAATAAAGGACACCATTCAAGGTGTATTCACCTGTGTGCGTCCTCTTGTGTATCTTCAGGTTCTCGGAGCGCGCGAAGACTTTGCCGCATCCCGGGAACGGACACGCAAAGGGCTTCTCTCCTGTGTGCACGCGGATGTGGTTGACCAGTTTGTATTTGGCCTTGAAGGCCTTGCCCTCTCTAGGACATTCTTCCCAAAAGCACATGTGGTTGCATTGCTCGGGGCCGCCGACGTGCTCCGTGGAGACGTGCGCCACGAGCTCGTGCATGGTGCCGAAGGTTCTGCCGCAGCGGCGCTTCTCGCGCTCTGGTTCGAGCCACTTGCACACGAGCTCCTGCTTCACGCACTGCTGCCGGACGTAGCGGAAGAACGCTGCCGGGTGATGGTGATGTGCGGCCGCGACGTTCAAGCCGTACTGGCCGTACGGGTCAGGCCGCGCGTTAGAAACCTGGTGGTGGTGGTGGTACTGGTCCGGCCTCGCGAACAGAGCGTTGTTGGTTGAACTGTGCTGCTCGTGGAATCCCGGGAACAGCAGATGACTCTGTGGGTCCGCGTGCGAGGGATGAAGCGCGCCGGTCGCCGGGCTGAAGAGGCCGCGCTCTGGATCCGCAAAGCCGCGTCCGCGCAGCAAGAAGTCTCGGGGCGAGCCGAACGCGGAGCCTCCGTATGACGCGCCCAGAGCCGCGTAGCCTGAAGCCTGGGCTCCGAACGCTCCTCCCTGACCCGGAGACAACTCACCATGGCTCAGCTTGAAGGCGCCCACATGCGCCGCTTCTGCAAAACTCGCGTCCCTGTCGTGTGACTCCGCTGCGTGGTGATGCCGGGAGAAAGGACCCAGGTGACCGGCGTCCAGTAACATCACTGCTCACTTCTCTAGGTTTTCTTTTTGGAAAATAACCCCCGTGCGTAAAAGCCGAATCAGAACGAAGCCTGCATGACCCCAACGGATGTGGGTTTAAGTTCTGATCAAACAGATTATTATAATTTTTTTTAATCTTTATTTTAAAAATTTATTTTAAACCCACAGAATAAGTTATCTTGATGGGCTGGAGATTGAAAGTCGATCTCTGGACGCACAAACTGATGCGCAAAAGCAGCCAAGAGCCCGAAAACACTCCTACTCCTGTCTGTCCGTTAATGTACTACTTTTTCGGCTTTGACTGTGTTTATCTGTCTCCTCGCTCCCCCACGCCCCCTTTACTACGAGAGCCCCGCTGTGCTCCGATTGGCTGCTGTGAATCCCTAATCCGTTACTCTCGTCCAATCAGACGCCGAGGCTCCGTGACTAATCTTTCCTCACTGTTGCTCAGCGTCTCCTGCCCCATGGAGTAGGGGTGCTGTTTTAAAATGTTTGCTGGCGATGACAAACGAATGACCAGCACATGTTGTCCGATAATAATATAAATAATAAGTAAGAGGAGCCGCGTGCTTGGGTAGTTTACGTGTTTATCTGTAATCCTGTCATACATTTAATTTTTTAAAAATGCATGTAAGACTGAAGTATAAATGTGTAAGATAATACAGGAGGTGTGTATGTGCATATGCATTACCAGAACCAAGAGTCTCAAAAATGAAAAAAATTAATTGTTGCTAGGGTTACGCACGCATCTGGTCGGCTTCAGCCTCTAAACCAGCAAGCTATGTGATACAGCCAGCTGTTGCACTGCGCATAAGATTGCAGTATACAGTATATAACACACCACTGGTTCACGAGGTGCACTTTATCCCTGACATCCCCCCTCATCTTTTTTATATTACATTCCAAAGCATATACTATAGCCAGTAACATTTTGTTTTGTTTTCGCAGCTGGGCATTAAACCGAGCCACAGCTGGAGTCCCGCGCGCGCTCCTGATGTTGATCTTGAGGAGCGCGCGCGCCCAGCTGCAGCGGTAATTCAGGGCATTACCACTCACTGTGTTCATACTGTATGTGGCATGCAGTCTGGGATTGAATGCATTAAACGTGTGCATGCGCAAAAGGTTTTCCTACATATATATATATATATAAAAAAAGAAGACACTACTGCAAAACAGAATACTGTCTTTACTGTAAATTATTAAAACAGAAGGAAAAACAAACAATATAAAAAGGCAAACTTTACAGAAGTTATATCTGATTCGAAGACTATTGTGTACTTTTTTTCTTTAGTTATTTATATTTTTATTATAAACTTACACTACTGACGGTTAACAAGTTGCCCATAGAATAGCTTAATTCAGATCAATAGGCTAATGTTTATATTTAATAATACTAGGGATAGATAGATAGATAGATAGATAGATATAGATAGATAGATAGATAGATAGATAGATAGATAGATAGATAGGTAGAAAATGATCTCAGCTCAGATTAGTGCGCTTTTTTACTAAGGGGCCTGGATTTCTAAATAAGCCTCAACTGTGATGGACTGCTGAGGGGTTTTGTTTTTTAAAGAAAAGCTGTAGACTGGAACTAGTATATTACTGATTTGATAGATAGATAGATTATTATTATTATTATTGATAGATAGCTAATTATTGTCACAGATTTTTTTTATATTAGCATGGATTCCTAATTCTTACCCATAAATTTTGTAATTTTAAATAAATTGTAATTAAACATTTTGAAATAAGTTTTAAAAATTAAAACTTAACTTTAATGATGTATTTACCAGCTAAGTAAACGAATTCCCGTTATAAACATTAAGTTAAGGCCTTTAAGGCATTTTGATAGCTTTTTATTACTTATTCAATCCATGTTTTAGCTTTATCATAAGCACATAATCCGAAAGCTTTTCAAAGATTCACTATTCTTAAAATCTGATTTAAAATGTTATGGTTATAAAAGTAACAAGAAGAGTCGCTTTATGACACTAATAGGTTTTTCGGAGTTAAAAAATACCCTGAGGCTAAGAATAATCTTATATAAGTTATTCGCTAAAAGCTAAATTATGGTGATTTGTCAGCTGACTGGCTGAAAATAAATAGTTAAAATAAAAATTAGTCAAAATCAATACAAGCGATGAAACATGTAATTTATTTGTTTGTAATTTGATTTGTTAGCATATACTCTATAAGGTTTTTTTTTTTGTTTGTTTGTTTTTAGGGATTTGCAAATGGCACTTAATTAGCAGGATATGTTCTCTATAAGTACCACTCTGGACTAAACACGTATACAGAATGCCCTCTCTTCCTCTTTCCTCTTGTCTTGTCACAGATCCTCTCGGAAAGCCAGTGGGTTTTTGTGCAGTTTGTTTGGACAAGCGCGCTCTCACGGCTCAGAGCACATGAGCGCGCAGTAAACAGGCGCAGGCGCGCGCTTTGAACTCAACCGGTATTATGCGGGTCGGATGCCACCCGGTTGCCCTGGTGACGGCGGTGATTCATTTTTTTTTGCCCTCTCTACAATAAAGTTAGCCCTAACCCGTGGGCAGAGGTTTTTCCCCTTTAAACTGCACAGACTCTCAGACGCCACATGCAATGAAGAAAAAGGAAAAAAGAAAAATCATCAATTCCAGTTTGTTAAAAAGATACCAGGGTGTCTCGTTTTCTCACCTTTTAACGACCTCGGAGATTTTTTACATTCTTCAGGACAACACTGGCTATTAGTCTCACTAAATAACGGATAGACAATAAATACTTTAATTGTCAAACCCTGGGGGGAAATAAGTACACAAACAAAACAAACAAACGAATAAATAAATAAAATGTTATCTGTAATACATATCTTCTTCTTCTACTTCAATATAACATACAAAAATAAATATATTTATTATTATTAGTAGTAGTAGTAGTAGTGTTTATTTATTTATTGTTCATTTTCATATTATTTATTAGTTCATTCATTGATTGCATTTTATTGCTGATTATTATAGTTGTTGTTGTTGTTGTTGTAGCAGTAGTATTAGTAGTATTGCTATTTATTTATTTGATTGATATGTTTTTGTATAGGATTTTACAGTTAAGCTATTCACTTATTATTATTATTATTATTATTATTATTATTATTATTATTATTATTATTATTATTCATATAATTATCATTATTATTAATATAATTATCATTATTGTTAATAATTAATGATAATAGTAGTAGTAGTAAAAGTAGTAGCAGTAGTAGAAGTATTGTTGTTGTTTATTCATTCAGTTAATTAATTCATATTTTTTTTATGCACCCAGAATTTGACAGTTAAGCTATGGATTATGATGATGATGATTATTATTATTACTTGTTGTTGTAGTAGTAGTAGTAGTAGTAGTTGTTGTTGTTGTATTGTTAAATCATTTATTTGATTTATTTATTTAATTGATTGATTTATAGTTTTTTATTGGGTTTGACAGTTAAGCTATTCACTTATTATTATTAGTAGTAGTAGTAGTAGTTGTTGTTGTTGCACCCGGGATTAGACAGGTAAGGTATAGGTATTATTTTTATTATTATTATTATTGTTGTTGTTGTTGTTGTTGTTGTCGTCGTCGTCGTATTAACAACAATAATACTTTAAATCTTCCCATGCATGCCACAATATTATAACAGACTGAATAAAACTAAATTCTAGCTTTGATTAGTTTTAAAAATAATGATGTTATTTTTTTATTAATGTAATTAATCTTTCATTAGACTACTTACCCGTAACTTGTTATCTTGTATAAAAACACCCCCATCCCCAGTCTCTGTTAAGACACGTGTACAGATTAAATGCTTTAGTCTTTAATAAACAGCTAATTCTAGCTGGAAAACATTCAGCTTCATTTACATAATAGGTGACCAGGTGAGTTCATGCACGCGCTAATGAAACTGATTCGGTCCTAGGAGTTGATCAAACGTCGAATAAGCTTTAATCCCAAATTAACTGGTGTTTAGTTACATTTATATCTTTATGAGCCTTTTATAACATAGCAAATCAATAACCCGTAGGAATAAAACTGACTGAACAGCTGTCTGAGGGAACGAGGATTATATACAAGGAGAACCACAGAATGTAGACTTTTACATAAAGTAGAAAATGTCCCCAAATATTGCATATAATCAAGAATCCTGTGTTTACATGTTGTTGTGTTTTTACTTTTCTTTACTTTTACTCTATAAGCTGATGTGATAAACGAAAATCGAATGGACTTCAAAGGAAAACACATTTTCAGATCTTTGCTCGTTTTAGTCGTTTTCTATACATGACTAGAATATTTAGACAGGACCAAGAAAAAATTGTATGATGTTGACTTTTGGTTTAAATGTTTGCAAAAAGTTTTGATTAAGATTAAGACTCCTTTTTACTTATTTTTTCGTTAGATTTTTTTGTTTAAACTTATGCTGTATATATATATATATATATACACACACATACAGAGTCAGCAAAAAATATATACACCCTTCAGGAAAAGAAAATCTTATAATAATATGATCATATTATTACTATCATATTAATATAATACACATCTCTCTCTGACTCTTCCTTGTTCTATGAAAGCTACATTTTAATCATGTTCCATTTTCTGGAAACTCACAAATGTTAGTCCTCTTGCCCTCCCTCTCCCTCGCTCTCCCCCTCTCTCTCCCTCACTCTTGCTGGTTCCCTTCATGTGACAGAAGATGAAGAAGGAAGGAACAAGAAGGAAACTCATAGAGTAAAGAAGAAAAAAAAAACTGCAACATTCTCCCAGCGCTGCATGTGTTCAACAACGTCCTCATCACATCTCTCACTCCACTTCCTCAACACCTCAGCCTTGCTGTGCTTCTTCTCAAAATGGAAACGTTCATAAGGGAAATAAATGCAGTGAAATGTTTTAATTTAAAGCAACAGTCTCTGTGCAGTTTTCCACGAAGTCTTTATCTGCTGCCTAAGGTGGTAATGTGTCACTATCACACACATGAATTTCAACACGCTTCCCTGTAGTGTGAAAACAACAACAAAAAAAGCTGTCTACTCAAAATTCAGTTGTAATCAAAGTCTCAGGCCAGATGCTGAATGATGAGAAATGTCTGTATGAGCCATATAAGGAAAGTTGTATAAAATTCCATAACAGCAGGTTTCAGTCTCTTTTGGTGTCATGTTCTCATGGATTTAAAGTCCAAAACCTGCCCTTAGGCATCTATACTAAATGAATTTAAATAAAAGCATGTTTTCTGTTTTTATTTTAAAGTCATTGTGAAGAATAGATATATGTTAAAATACTGGAGTATACTTGAATTAACACCAAACACAACCTCTATTTTTTTTTCTCTGTTGCTATTCTCATGTCCTGTAGTTATGGATCCAACATACTCATATGACTCATATGAGACTTGGTTTTTCCATAAAACTTGAAGCGATTCAGAAGGAGAGCTGGATTAGCATAATGTCTGCATCAACAGGCAGGAATAAAACTGAGCAGGGGATCATGATGGACTCATTCAGAACAGCAGCAGGGGACAGAACCTTCATCACATATTCACTCACTCATACAAGCACAGAGAGAGAAAGAGAGAGAGAGAGAGAGAGAGAGAGAAAACACATTTCACCCAAAAGCCAGTATGTTGTTTTACAGTCTCTAAACCAAATTATCATAGTCATCTTTACTTTAATTATATCAGCTGATGGGGTAGATGTGGGGTTTCTGAAAAGATGTTGAGGTCATTTCTCCACAGGGTGGTGAAACAGGGCACAGTGGGAAAACCAGGGGGCCACGGCAGGAATGCAGACAGCTTCAGAGTAATTACTTCGGTTTAGCCTGAAAGCGAGAACACAACCGATGTGAAGTTAATGACAGTTAGCATGAGGTGCTCCTGTCACCACTGGTCCCTTGATGGGTTTATATATATGTGTGTGTCTGTGTGTGTGGAAGTCTTGATCCACCCCTCTCTTCTTCATATTGATTCAATTAAGTTCAGCATCTATTCATCAAACATACAGTACATTCCAACACAGTTAAATTCTTTATTCTTCGCATATCACTGCTTTTTGTTAGTAGGTTGGGGCACCATACAGCGCCCCTGGAGCAGACAGCTTTACAGTGACAACCTGGTGGAGTTGGGGCTCGAACCGCCGACCTTACGATCACTAATTCAGAGCCTTAACACACTGAGACACCACCACCCTACCCCTGTACGTCCCAGTTTGGAATGAAAGAAATGACCAAACAATTCTCAAGCCCGTGAAGTGGTTCTGATTGTTACATTTACATTTGGTAGCTGTTCACTTGAACTCTCAACATGAGTTGTCTATGCCAGTGTTTTTCAACCACTGTGCCGTGGTACACTAGTGTGCCGTGAGAGATCGTCAGGTGTGCCGTGGGAAATTATT
>JAOTQY010000025.1:8616255-8626907 GCA_026413445.1 Dolichallabes microphthalmus | reverse complement strand
TTTCTGTTTCTTTATTAGTTGGTCATATGTCGGTCTGTGTTTAAATTTTAAATGGTTAAAAAGATTTGTGGTGTTACCAACAGGTGCCGACACAACCGCGTAGCAAATCTTGCACCTAATATGTTTTTGATCCACGTCCGCTTCTTCGAATCCAAACTGTTCCCAAACAACAGAATTGCTTCTACATCTTTTGTTGACCAGAGACTTCTGTGGCTGCTCTTTTTCTGCCATCTTCATTCGCGCTGATTTTTAAATGCGATCAGATACCACATACGAAACTTCTTCGCTGACAGTATAGAGTGAGAGAGAGTTCGGGCTTCCGGAAGGGCGAAAGTGCGGAACGCAGGTCAAAATAACTTTTAAAAAAAATGAATAATCGTTGAGACCCGAAATCGGAATCGAATTCAATTAATTGCACAGGGTTAGGGTTCTCTTAAGTACTTTAGTCTAGTTTTAGTCAATGAAAACATATAATTTTAGCAATAATATTTTTATTAATTAACCCTACATTCAATCTAGTCTGGCCAAAACCATTTTTTAAGATTTCTCACAAAATAATCTTAACATTTTTTCCATCAGATTTTTTCAGCTTATTATATTTATTTTTAACCATCACAACAATTGCTGCATGTCCACATAATTGTTTAACTACAAATAATTAGTAGCAGTATGGTCTTTTTAACCTTTTTTTAAATATGAATTTACACACTTGGACTGTTGTAGGGATACTGTACCTCCTATGGGTCACGATCACTTGCTAACCTATTAGCTTAATGTGTTTGGCTATAAAATAAAATAAGATACAATAAAATGATGGTACCATGTGGTAACAATTACCAAAAAGAGTCTGTAAAACAGGGTGATTTTTATGGTATGCCTTGATGCATCTCTTCAGGTTTGTAGTCATTTTCCCAGCGATTGTGTGCCCACACTGTTTCCTCTCCGATATATTACTACACATCTGCTTTTTTTCTCCCTTTGAATATGAAGAAAATTATATGCTACTTCTGATATGCTGTGCGCCATGACGCGGGAAACACTGCTGCTTGTGCAGTAACGAATGAACACCGTATCCCAGCGGATTGTGACGAAAACATAAATACAGATGTTTTATTAGTTTAAATTCTTTTAAACCACATTTTAGTCTCGTCTTTTTTCGTCAACAATATCGCATGCTGATTTCGTCAGTCACTGTTCATTGATATCCGTGACGTCTCATCATTGCCGCAGGAAAAACGCTCGTCTACGAATATTTACCGTCATTATTTTCGTTGACGAAATTAACACTACTCTCAGTCTCAGCATGGGTAAATGTGTAAAATGGTCTGTAGTGTTGAAAGAAAGCAGCTGCCTACCAAATCCCACCTTCAAACCCAGTCGAAAAAGTACTCTCTCAAGGAAACACATCTGATAACTTGATGGTTCTGTTTTTTGTTGTTTGAGATGACACAAGGTTATTTTACCTTGTCGTTTTTGAGGAGTTGCCTGCGGATGGCGATGTCTCGGCGTGCACAGAGCGCCTTGCCACACGGCCCCAGGTTTCTCAGCAGGTTCGCTCTCTCCGTCCTCCTGTTCAGGGCAGCCATGTTTAGCGCTCCGAGGTCGTGCTCGAACAGCTTTTCCGCATCTGAAAAACATCAGCGGGAACAACTCAAAACTGAGCACCAGTCTAACAACAAAAGCACGGATTCAAGATTCTTTATGGTCACTATATATAGCGAAATTAAAGCAATACACGCAGGTTAAATAATACAAATAAACAATTCATATTCTCTTATATACACACATACACTTTATACTGTACGTAAATAAAATAGTAGTAATAATGAAAAATAGTACATCATAAATAATCTTTGGTGTCATTTCCTCACCTTTAGGATCCTCCAGCTCTTTAACACAGACATCTTTAACACGCGCGAGGAGCTGAGGGCCGGCCAAACGGCGAGAGACGCCCGCGCGCAGCAGCATGGCTCCGGGTGTGAATCTAAGCAGTGCAGCTCCTGGTGCCCGGGTTTCCTGTTTCTGCTTGGGCATCAGGCTGGACCAGTCTACATCGATCACGTCCAAGGGTCCTACAGAGCACAAAAAAAAAAAAAAAAAAAAAAGGTGCAATAAATTAATTTGAAGATCAGCAAATCAGCGTAATAATATCAATAATATGTGAAAGTTGTGAAAAGGGCTTGAAGTTAAAATGAGAGAACGGTTAAAATGAGAGATCCACCTGGACCCGTTTCCCAACTACATTTGAAGATAACACTGCATATATCTGGTTTTTACTTTTATGCTATGTATAAAAAAAAAAAACTATAGTGTGTTGCATTTATGAAATCAATGAACTGCTACTGAGAAAACAAAATCCTATTTCCGATCGCAACAAAAAAACATTTTGAACTCTGAAAAAGAAAGAGCCACCGGGTTGAAGGTTACTTGCTAATAAAATATTCTGTGTGTCTGTGTCTATTTGAGTCCTCCTCGTATTTATGGAAAAAAAAGAGGAAAAAAAAAAAAACTAAAATTATCCACTTGCAGCAAACTGAAAATGCCGTCTGCTTCTGTGTGCTGTTATCGTTTTCCCGCGTGTACTGGAGCGTGCAGTTGTTCAGCTGTAAACCTGAATGAAACCGGGGCTCGAAAAGCTCAATAAATAAAAAACAAACTAATTTACATTTATTTTATATACTTAATATTTATTTACCAAAGCCACAGGGAGCTGCAGCAGAGGGATTTAAAAGAGCCACCCCGGTTGCCGACCCCTATGTTAGTCGGTTGGCTACTAAAAGCCATAGGATACATCATCTCAAGTTTGACTCAAATAAAAACCTGCCTTTTTAAATAATGCTTAGTGCAAGTAGGTGTCGCAAAAGCATGTCGGTTTTGCAGTGAGAGTACAAGGAGGCATTCTAAGTATGAATTGAATGTACTGTTCATTCATTCTGCAACGTTAACCTCAGACACCACACATTCTGTATCTGTACCTGGGACTTTCTCCTCGTCCTGCTGATCGTCTCTTTTCTGGCTGTCAGCCAAGATCTCATCCAGCTCGTCGTCGCTGATTGGCTCGTATTCCTCCCCACCCGACACAGCCGACTGAGCGTCCTCACCCTTCCCTTCATCCTCTACAAAAACAAACAAACAAACAAACAAGCAAGCAAACAGTTAAAGCCTGGTCTTGGAACTCTCTCAGTGTACAATCATTTAGAAAACCATCTCACCGTCAAGGCTGTCTATCTTCTCTGTCTCACAGGATTCCATCAGTACATGTGGCTCGTCCGTAGCGCTGGGTTTGTCCATGTCCGCATGGGCTTCTCGAGGAAGCAGGGGCTCGTAGTCTCCCCGCTCCATCCGCATCTCCGCTCGGCTCTTGGGTTCCCCTAACGGCGGGAGCTCGAAGGGCAGCATGCGCTCTCGTTCTCGGTCTCGCTCCCTGTCTATGCGTTCGTGTGAGAGCAGTCCCTCAGGCAGAAGTCTTTCCCTTTCGCGCATCTCGCGCAAATCCCGCTCTCTGATTGGCTCCCGATTGGGGCGGAGTAGGAGGGGTTCGCGACCTCGACCTCCCCACTCCGGCACTCGTGGCTCTGACTCCCAGTCGCGCTGCTGTGATAGCGGTGGCTGGTTCGGTGGCTGCCGGTACTCCTTCCTGTCACGGTCGAACTGTTCACGTTCGCGGTCCCGGTCACGGCTGTCGTGTGAGCCAGCGCGAGAGCGTCCTTGCCGCTCGGACTCCGGAGAGCTGCGTCTAGAGCTGTGACTACGCGAGTCCTGTCGGTCTATAAAAAAAACACAATAACAAAATAAATATACAGTTGCATTACTTGGTGTGTTTCTTTGATGATTCATAGAGAATAACTTTTATGACCTGAAATCTTTGATAAATTTGTTTTGCATCAAAGCACGAGTACGTGGGTGTATTGTGCATCAGGAATCGATTACCTGATGAGGTGCTGCGACTCGGCTCTCCTCTCCTCAATTGGTCGATCCTCGACTTCCTCTCTTCCCTCACCCCGATGGGTTCGGTGGCTGCCACCCTTTCCCTCTCTCGTTCCCTTTCTCTCTCCCTGTCCCGCTCTCTGTCCCGATCGCGGGAATTAGCTCCCTGTCCGCGTGCCCTGCGAGGCCGCGGCCCCAGCTGACTGTCATCCGTGCGGTGGGCCGAGTCGTTGGAGGGCGAACGTAGCCGGCGTGATGCCGCCCGACTAGGGTTGCTACCCATGCTGCTACTGCGTTGCTGCCTTTGATCGGCCTGCTGCGGCTTGCGCAACATGTGCTGCGGAAGCAGCGGCTGCAGCGGAAGGGCGTGCATCACAATGGGAGGATCGGGGAGCAGCGGAGCTAGAGGTGGGTTCCGGCGGGGCAGCAGGCGCTCCGGAGCTCGCTCTGATGAAGCTTCGGTGCGCTCCGGGACCTCCTCGTCGGACCAGTCACTGAAGTTAGGGTCCATTTTGAGCGGTGCTGCTGCTGCCGCCGCTGAAGCATGACCAGACATCAGCGCTCGCTGGGAAGGCAAGTCCTCTTTGTTGATGGGAGGAGGTGTCTGAGGACCGCGGCGTCTCTTGCTGATCGGTTGCTCATCCTCCGATTGGTCAGACTCGGCACCTCGGGAACGCTTCTGCCTCCTCTCCAGAGACTTCTTCTTGCCCATTTTAGGGGGTGAGAGAAGCGGGCGTGGTGCTTCAGGGGGCACTGAGGAAACGGAAGGGGCCGGGGGCTCTGGATTAAACCGATCTCCACCAGTGCTGCCCTCATCCTCTTTCCTGTTTTTCTTCAGGTTCTTTTTTACAGACTTTTTCTTCTTGCCCTCCTCGTGGCCGAGCGGTACAGGCTCTCGTACCTCGGGGACGGCAGCTGAGGGGGCGGGTGGCGTGATGGCATCTCTCTGCACTTTACCCCTTCGAGACTCAGGTGCTGGCGCGTTCACGGAACTCTCTGAAGGATGATCCCCGCGGCGCTCCGTCCCCCGAATCGTGCCCCGATCATCGCGAGGCTCTGCTTCTTCGTGCCGACCGCGCACATCCTTCTTGTCGCCGCGACGTTCATTGTCCCGCCAGCGTGAGGACTTGTCCTCGACGGATGCGCGAGGAGGGGAGCGGCTTGGCTCCTGAGGACGGACAACCTGACTCAAAAGTCTGTGTTTATCACCTGCACAAATTAAAATAAATTAATTAATTAAAAATCACACACACGATTAAAAGAGCTCTGTGAAACCAGACAATAATACAGTGCGTTATCTCTCATTTATTGTCCATTTTTACTAGTTACCTTTCTCCTCTGTACTGATGTAGCCGTCGCTGTCTGCAGGGCTCCCTTCCCGCACTTTTTTAGGAGAGGGCCGGGGGCTGGGCGTGTTCTCAGCGCGGTGTCTCTTGCGCGCACTAACAGAGGTGAGCAGAGAAGGTTTTCAGTTACATTAACCGCACTCGATCAACACGACTAAATGATGAAAGCTTTGAAACTCACGCGTTCTTTCGCTCTTCATGAGCGTCCCTGATGGAGCGTTCGTCTCGCACCTCCTCTCTTCTGTCCCGCCTCTCTTCTCTGCCTTTCTCTCTCTCATCCCATTCTCTCTGCCTTTCCCTCTCTCTCAGCTCCCTCTCCCGTTCCCTCTCCTTCCTCTCCCGTTCCCGCTCCTCTCTCTCCCGTTCCCTCTCTCGCTCCCTCTCCCGCTCCTCTCTCTCTCGCTCCCTCTCTCTCTCCCGCTCACGCTCCTCTCGTTCTCGCTCCCTCTCTCGCTCCTCCCGCTCTCGTTCCCGCTCTCTCTCCCTGACTCTTTCCCTCTCCGCCTCTCTCTCCCGCTCTTTCTCTCTTTCCCGCTCCCTCTCTCTCTCCCTGTCCCTTTCTCGGTCTCGCTCGCGGACCTCTCGCTCGCGGCCCCTGTCCTCCCGTCTGTCCTCTCCTCTGTCGCTCCTCCTGTCGTCCCTCCTTTCGTCGCGCTCTGCGTCCTCACTGCGGCCCTGGTGGCGACTTGGTGAAGGCACTCTCTGATCTGCTGAGAACAGAAGTCGTGTTACAACTCAAGTTACTACACAATATGAGTTTTTAAATGTTTTATCTATTTGAAGGTCTTGAAGGAAAGAGATCATTTATAACCTCTTTCCCTGTGGTCACGGCGATCCCGGTCTGCCTGGCTACCACGGCGGTCGTAAGACGAATCTCGCGTCTGCTCGCCACGCTGCCTGTCGCCGTCATAGCGATCACGTTCTGTCGCCCTCTCCGTGTTTCTCTCGGAGCTCCTCTCCCTTAGGCCGCTGCCACGAGACTCCCATCCGTCATGGCCGCCGGTGTCTGCCTGCGATGTACGTGACCCACGAGCCGATCCTGGTGCGGGGCGGGGAATAATAACAAATTAACAACAAACCATCACCTTTTGAGAACATCAGGCGGAATAATTTCCTCACCTTTCTCTGGGTTGTCCGATGCGCGTCCCCTTCCTCGTCCCATCCTCTCTGCTCGAGATTCGTTCCTGTTGTCTGCCCTGCTCTCGCTCCTCCCCTCGTCTCTACCATGTCCTCTTCCGTAATTTCTCTCTTCCTGGACCGATGTATCACCTTTCCTGTGAGCATCATTCCTTTCCCTCTCTCTTTCTCTCTCCCTGTCCCGATCTCGTTCTCTCTGTTCCATCGAGTCCCTACCGGTCCGCTCTCTGGTGTCGCGCGCGTCCTTGGCGTCACTGCCGCGGTGCTGTCGGTCATCGCGCGTGTCTCGCCGGTCCCGGTCGAAGCGGCGGTCGCGGTTCTCTCGGTCTTCGCGCGAGGAGGTCTGATCGGCCTCGTAGCTGCGATCGTCCCGTCCGCTGTCTTTATCGCGCTTCCCGCGACTTTCTACACGTTGAAAGAGAAAAAATACTGAATTAACAGATTACCGGATAACTAACGATTATAGATTTATGTGTTAGAAAATACTCGTACCATCTCGCCGTTCATGACGCCTGTCGTGTGTGGGGGTTCTCTCCCTCTCCCCACGTCCTCTTTCTTTTTCCCGCTCCCGGCCCTGCGAGTGATGGCGGGAGGCGGGGCTCGACCTCTGCGGTGTGGAAGGCGAACGGGAACGTGAGCGGCGTGTGGCCTGAGCCGCTGTAGGCGAGGATGACAATGGGGGGAGCAGGTCTCGTTGGTAGGACGGGGAGGCGGAGCCACGGCGCCGGCGAGGAGACGGAGAGTGGCGCTGGTGCGAAGATCCGGAATGAGATGAGGGAGAGTGGTGAGGGCGGGTTGCTGGAGAGGGGCTCCGGTGGTGACGCGGTGGGGTACGAGACCTTATAAGGGGAAAAAAATCAAACATGTGCCTGTGACATCAAGCTAATAAACTTTCATCACACAATGTGTGGTCAGTTCATATCTGTGGAAATTCATCTCGAATGTTCTTAAGTCGGGGACTACACCTGTATTCAACATGCTTTTGACCTGGATTCAATCAGAAACAAAAGTTTGTACATTTGACTAAAAATCTCTAATTCCAGTCAACATCCACTTTCCACTATTACATGTATTTCCAGAGGAAGAAAAAAAAGAAAAGATTCTTACTGGGCGACTTGCCGTAGCGTTAGCATATCCAGCGCTTTTAGCTGGGTTAAACTGCACTGGTTTTGCTTACCTCTGTGGTGAGCTTTGTTTCTGGCTGGCAGGTTTGGGGGATGAGGACTTCCTCCTGGTCTGGGGAGACACCTCTCTCCCCAGAGACGACACACTTCCAGAACGTTCCTCTGATGTCACCGATCGCTTGGCCTTGTGGGAGCTGTCCGAGCGGTCCCTACAACACCCACCACGATATTCATTAATATTAAAAGATCTATTTATCTACAGATTCCCCTCACATCCAGCATAAAATATCAATATAAAAAAGAAAAGGCAGCTTGTTCACGAGAGGCGTGTACCTGCGCTTCTCTTTCTTCTCCTTGTGCTTATCGATGTCCCTGCCCCGCTCCTTGGTCTCTTTCTGCTTGTCTTCACTCTTCTCCTTGTTCTTGTGCTTGCCCTTGTGCTTTTTGCCTCCTACAGGCAGGTCCAAGGGCACAGGAGGAGGCGGGCTGGGTGTGCGTGGCCCTTTCTTCTTGCTGTGTCCACTCTTGGACGATCTGATCGAAGATGTTAAATTAGTTCTTATTAAAAAAATGAATAAATAAAAATAACCCAAAGCATACATAGAATGAGTGAGACATTATAGCGTCGATATTTGGGTAATTGCAGTATTTAAAACAAACAGCATTACTATTGTGTGTAACTATAGTACCCTGTTTTATTCAAACTGACACAGTTATTATTAAAGCAGAAATAAGATCTTTGCAGACCTCCTGATTTTATTTTAAGCATGTAATTAGAAATTGTACAGCGCCGATTTCTGTTGAATTTTGGGATGAACAAATTATTTTTTTTCTTCTTCAATTTTCTTAATGATTAAAAAAAAGGTGTTTTCCCTTTAAATTTCAAATTAGCATATTTTTTTCTTCCTGTGTGCCAATTGTGATGAAACCCAGCCGATATGATGTTACCTCAAGCTCCATCAAATACTCTCTGAGTATTAAACTACATTAAACTTGGTTCGGCAGTTTTGACGTGATGCCTGCACAGACAGACAAAAATCCCAATCTATTACTCATCTTAAGTCATATTTAAATCATAAATCAAATTTGTCATATACACAGTCGTAAACAGTATGATATGCACTGAAATGCTTTTATGACTGCCCGTGACATAAACATTTAAAGAAAAGTGTATTCAAATAAAGATGATAAAATATGAATCAGACAATTAAAAAGAAAAATGGAGTATAAAAAAGAAAATTAAATATTTGCATACTTATAATTATGTTCATATTTCATTTTCCGTTATCTGTAAAATCGACAATCAAAAAAGAAAGGACATGGAATTGAAATGGAATCAATGCTAAGCCGAGTCAGGAGCAGAACATCGTGCAAAGTTCCAGGTGTGGAAAATGTAGCCCACGTGCAAATGAGTGTTTAATATGAAAATGTGCATTGATGTGCGACGTTGGTCTTGTTTTGCTGTGAAGGTCTTCATGAGAGCCAGTTTCATCATGTTTTTTTCAAACGCACTCGACGATCCTGTTCTTGCACAAACTATTCCAAAACAGCTGACCATCATGTCTTTAACACTTAACGGTTGTTGTCGTTGTCCAAACTGGTACTGTAAATATCCTGGTTTCCCATCTTACAGGCTCAGGAACCGGTTTCTTTTGAAACCAATGAGGGCATTTCGTTTTAAAACATACTGGATGAGAGTTTAAATGTACCTGCTCTCGGTCTCCTCTGTTCTGCTCTGCTCCACCACTGGGGAGGAGATGACTGACGAAGAGGATGATTTCTTCTCTTTCTTCCCAGAGCTGCTGCCTTTCCCAATGGACTTGCGTTTAGGAGAACCGCTGGGTTTTCTTTTAGGGGAGCGGCTGGACTTGCGGGACAGGGGTGAATTCTTCGAGCTGGTGTGATCAGGAGACCCCTAAAAAAAATCAAGACGCATTTCAGTACACGAAATGTGTAATAGTGCCATTCAAGCAGAAAACCAGGCCTTTGTGTGATTTAAACAGAACAGACCACGTTTAGACAGGCAGTGCGTTTTATAGTGCATTTTATTATAGTTTATTTTTTTAAATATGCCAAGTCAATGCTTATGCTCCCTGCAGATACGTGATGATTACAGTTATGTGCAGTATAAACAAATGTTTATTTAAAAATCGATTGCCCATATAGTGTGTAATGCAGCAGAATTAATATGTTGTCTTTTCCACAGCAACTCATCACCAAAAATCTATAAACATTTACAATAGCCTCGAGAATTGGTGGATGTTTATACGATTTGCAATTTTTCATTTGAAATTGAGTCTAAGGAAGGTTGTGTGAGAGAAAATGTAAAAGCAACTCCAGAGGGAAAAAAAAAACTTTTTTATTTTAAAAAGAATTATTATTAATTTCATTTTTTTATTATTTACCTAAAGCTACTGGTATGCTGTGTTTATATCACTGCTACTGACACAAATTGACTGAATTCACCAGAATAATGTTATTTTTCATTTCATTATCCAAGATACCTTAACTGGTTGTGTCACCATTCGTTAGTTTCACTATTTATTTTTTATGCCAAAATGTACAAAAATTTTTTTTTTTGGAGTTTTCCAATTTTCACCCCTAATTTAGTCGTGTCCAATTCCTCCCCGTCACTAATACCTCTCGTCCCTCCCCCCTGAGAGAGCTCAGCCAATCAGCTCTCTCTGTGCCTCCGGCTGTGAGAGGAAAACAGCATCACCTGGGGTTCGAACCAGCGATCTCCGGATGATAGGGCGAGCGCTTTACCACTGCGCCACTTGGAGGCCCTAAAATGTACACAATTCTTAAAGAGACCATTTAATCCCTTTGAATTTTGTCTCAAGACTGATACAACGATCAGCCATAACATTGCAACAAAAAAAACATGTTGGTTAGTTATTAGCTTATGCCCAGGTATCGTGACTGATCCGGATTAGCAGCGGATCTCTCAGCATTGACTTTGTTCTGCATGCCACAAAAACACTTTTTGGGGGGGAATGCTGGGCTCCTCCTCATATTTATGAAATAAACACCCGAACTTAAACCATCATTAAATTAAAATTTAATTATTTGTTATAAATAAATAAATAAATAAATAAATAATCTTCAAATTTAGAAT
>JAOTQY010000025.1:8574617-8584781 GCA_026413445.1 Dolichallabes microphthalmus | reverse complement strand
AATGAATGAATATATTTGAAGACTTGAAGTGAATAATTAATATTTTTGGGACAGAGTATATGTATTAATTTGATTCATTAGACTTATTTATGAGGATATTTACAATAAATGGTTTGAGGAAAGTCAGAATTTTGGGTAATGCGTCATTTGTCTAGTTTTAAAGAGGACTAGAATTACTAAGAATGTTTCAGATACCTTATTAAAGATGTACAAGATTTATGGTACATACTGTACATGCTTATTCAATATTTAATGCTTAATTGTTTTAGAATAAAAAAAAAATTATATGTTTAGCGTTGGCATTTATCAAGAATGGATTTTAATAATTTTATTGGTTTTAGTTCAATTAAATTCAGTTAAATAAAAAAAACTTTATTTATGCCAATCAGGCAATTTAAGGGACGCAGAGTAGTTAAAAAAAGCCAACGGTGCAAATACCAAGTAAAATAACAAAATGCAACTGTTGGAATAATGACAAATGTCTCTAAATAAATATAAACTGTTTTAAAAAATATAAATGTAAAACTTTTAAAATCAATTTTGGTGATAAACTGTTGTAATTTTATTAACAACCAATACACATCATGAAAGTACAGTAGAATATCCAAAGCCAGAATGTCCAACTTTATCTTGTTTTGTTTAATTTCAGTAAATAAAACAAGAAGATAGTAAAAGATAATAATCATCATTATTCTTTACAAAATACTTCACAATAACAGGTAATGAGTAAAAACAGGTGTTTATATATGTTATATTTTTATAGTTAATTTATTAAAATATAAAATATTTATAGGATATAAAGGGTGAAATATCCCATTTACATAGAGTGAGTAAGGAAAGTATTCAGACCCCCTTAAATTTTTCACTCTGTTATATTGCAGCCATTTGCTAAAATCATTTAAGTTCATTTTTTTTCCTCATTAATGTAAACACAGCACCCCATATTGACTGAAAAACACAGAATTGTTGACATTTTTGTAGATTTATTAAAAAAGAAACTGAAATATAACATGATCCTAAGTATTCAGACCCTTTGCTCAGTATTTAGTAGAAGCACCCTTCTGACCTAATACTGCCTTGAGTCTTTTTGGGAAAGATGCAACAAGTTTTTCACACCTGGATTTGGGGATCCTCTCCATTTCTGTCAGCTTGGATGGTAAAAGTTGGGGGACAGCCATTTTTAGGTCTCTCAAGAGATGCTTAATTGGGTTTAAGTCAGGGCTCTGGCTGGGCCATTCAAAAACAGTCACAGAATTGTTGTGCCACTCCTTCGTTATTTTAGCTGTGTGCTTAGGGTCATTGTCTTGTTGGAAGGTAAACCTTCGGCCCAGTCTGAGGTCCTGAGCACTCTGGAGAAGGTTTTCTTCCAGGATATCCCTGTACTTGGCTGCATTCATCTTTCCCTCGATTGTAACCAGTCGTCCTGTCCCTGCAGCTGAAAAACACCCCCACAGCATGATGCTGCCACCACCATGCTTCACTGTTTGGACTGTTTTAGACAGGTGATGAGCAGTGCCTGGTTTTCTCCACACATACCGCTAAGAATTAAGGACAAAAAGTTCTATCTTGGTCTCATCAGACCAGAGGATCTTATTTCTCACCATCTTGGAGTCCTTCAGGTGTTTTTAATGTGTCTTGCACCGAGGAGAGGCTTCTGTCGGGCCACTCTGCCATAAAGCCCCAACTTGTGGAGGGCTGCAGTGAGGGTTGACGTTCTCTAACTTTCTCCCATCTCCCGACTGCATCTCTGGAGCTCGGCCACAGTGGTCTTTGGGCTCTTCTCCCTCTGTAGCTCAGTTTGGTTGGATGGAAACTCTAGGAAGGGTTCTGGTCATCCCAAACATGTTCCATTTAAACATCTGTGCCTTGCCACAATTCTGTCTCTGAGCTTTTCAGGCTCCTTTGACCTCATGATTCTCATTTGTTCTGACATGCATTGTGAGCTGTAAGGTCTTATATAGACAGGTGTGTGGCTTTCCTAATCAAGTCCAATCAGTATAATCAAACACATCTCAAGGATGATCAGAAGAAATGGAGTGTCACAGCAAAGGGTCTGAATACTTAGGCCCATGTGATATGTAAGTTTTTCTTTTTTAATAAATCCACAAAAATGTCAACAATTCTGTGTTTTTCTGTCAATATGGGGTGCTGTGTGTACATAAATGAGGAAAAAAATTTACTTAAATGATTTTTGCAAATGGCTGCAATATAATATATTGAGCTCTTGACTACTCCTATCAGTGGTCCTTGAGATGCTTTTACAACTTCCCTAGAGTCCACCCCTGCCTAAATGAATTCATTACACATACTGTAAGTAGGAAAAGCAGCACCTGTGTAAGGTTTCACCATAAATGGTGTATGTCAGACGAAAACAAAGCCATGAGTTTGAAAGAATTATCTGTAGACTTGTGAGACTGGATTGTGTCAAGACATTGATCTGGTGATGGATACAAGAACATTTATTTTAATTGAAAATGTCCAGGAGCACCATCATTCTTAAATTAAAGAGGTTTGGAATTCCCAGATCTGACCATCCAGCTAAACTGGGTAATTGGGGATAGAGGATCTTTGGAGATGTAACCAAGAAACTAAGGGTAACTATAAATGAGATATATAGGGAGGCTAGTCAGTGTAGAGGGAAAAATGGATGCAGAAAAATAAAGAGCTCTCCTGAGGGGAAATCTGCTCAGGATCTCAAGCTGGGATAAAGGTTAACAGTTCAACAAAACAGTTCAACAAAATACAAGAGTGGCTTCAGCACAACTCTGTGAAAGTCCTGGATCGGCCCAGCCTGAATCCAAACCTGTGCACCGACGCGGACCATCCAACCTGGTTGATGAATTGAATTATTCTGCCAAAAGGAATGGAAGGAACCTCCAAAAGAAAGGAGTGCCAAGACTGTAGCATTATTCACAAGCAGACTTGAGGCTGTTATTCCTGCCAAAAGTGCTTTAACCATGTGATGTAGCGGTTAGCGCTGTCGTCTTGCACCTCCTGGTTCTGGGTTCGATTCCCGCCCTGTGTCTGTGTGCATGGAGTTAGCATGTTCTCCTCGTGTTTGGTGGGTTTCCTCAGGGTGCTCTGGTTTCCTCCCACATGCAGATTAGGCAAATTGTCATTTCCAAATTGCAACTGTATTGTGTAAATAAGTGTGTGTATGTATGTGCGCCCAGAGATGGATTGGCATCCCGTCCAGAGCGTACGCCGCCTCATGCCCTAAATCTCCTGGGATAGCTCCTGACCCCCATACTGTGTGTAGAATGTTGAGGAAAAAATCTCTTAAGAAAACCATCAGCATCGTATTAACAAAATAATATTCGCCTTGAACCAGGACATACCCTGATAAATAACTGGAACGAGCATTCCAAGTCGACATGGTTTCTTTTCTACTCTACTGTATTAAACGCTGTAGTGCGAAGGTTGAATTTTGTAAATATTTGATCCAGTTCTTTGCCATGTTAGACAACAGAACTGTATATTTTTCCCTGCTACACAAAACCATTCCTATGTATATGTTACACAATAATTCCCAATAGTGCGATTACATAATACTGTTACCTCACTTCTTAAGTAACCGACCTACCAGGTACTAGCTGTATTTACCTAATCCATTAGTTAGCCCAGCTCTCACATTTTGTGTGTCCATGACCACAGATAAGGTCGTCGAGCCTGTGCATAACTGCACAGATGTCTGAGATCTGGTCCCTACTGTCCACATACTGCTTTCTGTAGTAAAGAACTGTTCCCAGATCAGTACTCTGGTTAGTGATAAGACTAACACAGTGAAGGCCTGTTCCAGGAAGTATGGATCCTGATCTATCTGACTAGACAGAAGAGCGAGGCCAAGTAAAACAGAGTGGCATACTGGGAAAGAAGGAGGTCTGATTCCAATAAAATAAGCTCTCTATTCCCTTTTTGTAGGGGGACCGTGCCAAAAAAATGAATCAGGATTAAGTAGTCATGAGTTTCTGAATGGTACACTAGTAGAAGCTCTTTGGGTTTTTGGTAGAACGGTGGAAATACAAACAAAGTAAAAAATGTATGTAATTATATGAAATGATAAGGCTCTTTATGAGGGGTGTGGTTAGGGGAAGTGAATTAGGGCTGAACTGTTGTGAAATAGAACACAACCTGAGGAGGGCCGTGGGGATTTAAAGGTAGCAGCGCGTGCTGCTGGTCACAAGCTAAAGTTTGATTGATAGATGAAGATGAGGTGCAGTGTTCTGCTCGTGCTGTTTCTCCAGTGCCTGGGAGGTTTAGGTGAGTTTCATATATGCATTTTATTTTCATAATACTAAATCACCACTAATTATTATGCTTCATAGCCATGGATGAGCTGAATGACTATGGGTAGTTAACCCTGAATCAGTTAATTCACTTTCTGTATGTACTGTAAATCTAATGATGTAGTATTTAAGAAAAGAACATTTACATGTAGTAAAAATGCTGGAACATTCATCCACGTCAAAGACTAGACTGTGATATTCTAACAATCAATTAATTGATGAAACCTCGGTTCTTATGTAGACCATTTTGTATGCAGGAAATAAAAAAAAATGTACAAATCAACAAGTGAGAATGGTATATACTTTAAGCTGGTGTTATAAAACATAGGCATCGATTCTTTTTTTTTTGTACTGCAAATCTGAAACAAAGACCTGGTCCAGCCATTTGAAGGCACTAAAGGGAAAATTTATATACTGTATACATACATACACACACACACACATCAGCATTAAACCTGAGTTTGTCATCAAGGATTATATAGCTGTATTTATATTGTTTAAGCTGCTTCACAGTTTCCCATGACCTTTGAACATTCAAACTTATTGATATTCCACATAAGAGACTCAAAGAACAGTACACTTTGTCTATACTTCAGCTGCCTTTTACACACAAACAGAGCAAGAGTTTTAAATGAATGAACTCTCAACTTCTCAAACTACTACTTCTGAACCCTCATCTTCAGTACAAGAATGAAAAAAACTAGTCCTAAGGACTAAACCGTGCTTGAGGACTAATATCCATCTTAATCTAAAATGATTATTTCTCAATTTTTTTATTCTCTTGACATGACCGGTTTAAAAACAGGAATTACCTTCATCCAACAGGGCTCCCTCTGTTTGAACTGAGTTCTAAAGCAGATGACGCGCTGAGGATGGCCCTGGACGAGATCAACACTCGGTTCGCTCGGCATCACCTCTACAGGGTGTCCAAGGCTACAGTCACAAAAGTAGGTTACATTTTTATTTATTTATTTTTCTTTATATCAGGATGCTTGCAGTGACATTTCAGCCAAACAATTTTTACGCAGAAAATTTCTTCCTCTTCATCACCTAGTCTAATCTTTTATACACGGTAAATACACTTACTGTAAATATGAATAATGAATTATCTCTTATCTCTCTCTCATCGTCTTCACTGCTTTATCTTGTAAACAGAGTCATGGGGGGCCAGGAGTCTATATCAGGAGACTTAAGACATGAGGCAGGGTACACCCTGCATGGGGTGCCAATCCACCGCACGGGGTACACACGTACACACAAAGACGCTCTTTCACACACTACGGGTAATTTGGGAACGCCATTTAGCTTAATCTGCGTATTTTTGGACTATGGGAGGAAACCAGAGTAACAGGAGGAAACCCACCAAACCAGGCGGGAATCGAACCCTGATCCTTGCATACTTAGGCTACTTGGTGTTCCCAAAATGTGTGAAAGTGTGTGTGTGTGTATATGAGTGCATGTGTACCCTCAGATGGATTGGCACCATGTCCAGGGTGTACGCCTTGTGCCTGAAGCTTCCTGCGACTTGTTGCGCATTCACAATGACATTAATATAATTTATAATATAATTTACTACCTGAGAGGCCTTGTAAATACAAGTTCCTGAGACAGCACGCACACTTGGAGCAGACTGCTTTGACAGATGTAATTGTTATTTGGTGCACTGATGCTTAAGAAGTGTGTGTGTGTGTCAAGAATCCTGCATATAATGCAAGGTTTTTCCTCTTTCACGGTGCTCCAGGTTGTTCCACTTGGGGCAAACACATATGATATGGTGCTGAAATTTGGCATAAGGGAGACTGAATGTCGGAAAGGCTCTGGGATCGACCCTCAGGGCTGTGCCTACCGGAGAGGCTTCTTTGTGGTAAGCACAAATCTGTCTGATTATATACTGATCTCGGTCCAAATCTTTTGATGTGCATTCTTCCCAGAACTGCTAAAGAGAACTCTAAAACTGATCTCAGATCAGTGTTACATGACTCAGTGATTTCTGTTTATATTTCTCACAATTCTATGGTTTTAAGTGCAGATTTTTTATTTATATGTGAAGATTTTATAAAACTGAATGACATAGATCAAAATAGAATTTGATTTATCTTTACATAAATGCTTTTTTAAAACAATTTTTTTTAAGTCAGCTAGCTCACACAAGCTGTTTGTCAGACAAGCTTGCTAGTTTGCTATAACTGGCTAGTGTTAGCAGTGAACTGTGTTCATCAGTGTGACTTATATTAGGTAAAATCATATTCTTAAATGCTAAATGATAATCCTAGCCCCCTAATATTGACTATTCTGACAAGATTCCTGAAAGGAATTTTAAGTTATTCATAAAATACTCCGAATGCTAGCTGCTAACTAGCCAGCTTTAGCTGACATTAGCAGAATGTCTGAGAGGATCTCTTTAGGGCAATAAACAAACAAACTGCTGGCTAGTTAGCAATTATAAGAGGATAAAAGTTATATTTAATTATTATATGAGGATTCTTGAGAAAACATTACTTTTGAGGGAAAATAAAAACTACTTTTGAGCTCGGAGTGCTTCAGTAATGTGGGGCAGGTCTTTAAAGTCAAATATGTCTACTTTTAAGTAAAATATGTCCGCTATTTTGTAGCTTGCAGATAGGATCGTCCTTGTTTTGTGTATCAATAGACAACATGCAACATTCATTGATTATGTATGCATTTGCTTGTGTACAGTGACTAAAAGTACAAGTTCTTTAAGCCAAATCATGAAATAAAGTGACTCGGTACATATGTATTCTAGGATTGTAAAATCAGATTTTGTAAAAGAAAAGCTATGCAATTGTAACAGATTAGCAGTGTGCAAACGGGCAGATCTTGGGGGAAAAAACACACACTCTGAACTCTTCATATAGTTCACCTCACCTCAACAGTGCCTGCCTTAGCAAATTCAAAGAACCCCACAGTTTGGAATGATACGTTCCATGAGTTTTAGTTCAGTTTACTTAACTCTTGCATAACGACTTTCAGGAAACTAACCCACCATTGCTTTCGTTTTCTCTTTCTCCATTTCATCCCAATTTTACCTTAAATGTTCTCTATTTCTTTTTCCTTCCCCCGGTGTCCAGGGAGAGGCTGGCTGCCACATGCGAACACATTTGACCGAGAGGCTCACTAATATAGTCTCAATGAAATGCAGCCCAGCGCAAAGTTCTAGCTCGGAGTCCAGTGAAGAGGTGAGCGAGAAAGACTACATTTAGATACTGTATATTAATGATCTAAAAGAGCTGTAAAGCCAAACACTGAGCATGTTGTCCTCTCAGGTCCAGGGTGTATGAATACCCAAAAATATTTAAATAACTAATTGCTGGGTGGCTCAACGAGGTTGAGACTCTGGGTTCTTGATCAGAGGATCAGGGGTTCAAACCCCAGTTGGGGTGGCAACTGCTGGGTTGCCACCGTTGGGCCCTTAACTCTATGCCAATATAAAATACCCTGCCACGTGATATGGAGGGCATCCTCAGTTCAAGTCACAAGAAATGCGTGGATTGTGGCAATGACCTGTAGATCAAATGATCCAGTGTAGCACCCCGAGAAAAAAAATGCAAGGGAGGAAATTGAGTGGCCAACTGAGAATTCAAATTAAAATACCTGTTAAATTTGTGGTTTCAGATGTGGACTGGATGGCAATATGATCCAAATCGACTTGGTCGTAAAGGTAAGTAAATTTATAGACATATTTTGTGTTCATTGAATTAATTCCGATCTACAGCTTGTGATACAGCACATACTTAAGGCTTACTAAAAGTAACTTCATTTTGACTTTGCTAAACAGGTGTAGTTATATAGATATAATTGTTTCATCACTTACGATTATCCACCAAGAGCAGTGGGAATTGTCCATATCATACCATCGTATGCACCAGTTGAGGGGGGTTATGTTGAAACACACCGATTTTTTTTTTTTTCTGGAATGTTTGGTGAAGTATGTTCTAGTGTTAACTTTCACAAATAATAAAGTAAAAACAAACAGATTTTATAAGAACGAAAAACCCAAAGAAGACATCTTGTACACATTTGGGTTGATAAACCATTATTTAAAATCTAAGTAGGTTTGATTCATCTTAAAACTTGCCCCTTAACATACACAGTACTTCTCAATGCCTGATTAGTTTATTTGTTGAAATTGTTTCAGACCCTTTACCTTCGACTGCCTCTCCAGGCCCTGACACATCTCCACAGCTATATCCTGAGCGCCATGGTGTTGTCCATGAAGATTATTTGAGCAACCACCTGGAATAATTACAGGCTACTTTTTTTGTACCAGTAAAACCGGAGGAATACAGTCTCTGGAGATGTATGACTGGTTTTGGTGTAGGCGCTATAAAGTTCCGGAGGTGCTACCTAACTTACAAGAAGATAACTTAAATGTTCAAAAATGATGCTGTAAAAATTTCAGTAACATAACCTGTCCACATTGTGGGCTTTCTGTTTAACAAATGTTAAAATAAACAGCATCATCTTGGTTATGCCATTGGTTCTAGCAAATTATGTTGTTAAGGTTAGGCTGCACACATACAGATACTCATCGATAAAGCCATTAAATTAAATTCTCTCTCTCTCACACACACCAAAGTAAAAACTACACTAATTAAAGAGGGAACAGCTGTTGTACTTATGCAAACTGTTAACTATATGGGCATTTTACATGCTGATAGTTCTTTTCCATGTGGTTCAACTCACCTTTATCCCTAAAGCTCTATTTTTATATCCATTTAACAGATGCCTTCACGTATTCTATGGTATAAACACATTTATAGCATTTATGTAGCATTTCATTGCCTCATTTAACTTTTGTTTAGGCACAAACATTAAAAGAGAATAATTTATAGTGTTCCCATGGTTTAAGACTGGATTATTATCTTTAATAATTTAATGTTTACATCATCAAAAACCTTAAAAAAAAAAAAAAAACATGATATTGTTGAATATTCAGTCTTCAAAAACACAGATATCCTTCCAAGTGGAATACATGGTTCTGTAAGTTAATACACATGTTTATACATCTATGGCATGGTTATTTTGCATTCTGCTGCACAATTACAGCTATTATGTGGTCAGATTTTTTAAAAATTGTTGTTATTTCAGTAGGGAAGTTGTAATATGGACTGATGAAATAAAATCCTGCTGGTTATTTTACCAAAACATTAAAATTTTTGACATGTCTATACAAGATGGACTTTTCATTGACTGCTTCCTACTAAAGGATTAGATCATAAGTAGCCATCAGTTAGGACATTGTTCCAGAATTTCAGGACATGAGCTCAACATAACAAGCCACTTGAAGTTCAAGATATTTCAGAAACTGTAACCAGAATGACTGAATTCTTGACATAAGACAGCATTTTTAGAAACGGACGAAGCAGGCGATATTGTACAGAAAAATACTGAATTGATGTGAAGTGTGTAGGCAAGTCAGACATGTTTAACATATTCCATACGCTCACAGAATCCTGTAAGCAATCATGACAAGTCTCTTCATTTAGGTTATTTTGATGAGAACTCCCTTATTAAATATTTCCCAAATCTTTTCCCAAAGAATGTATGTCGACTATTACCTAGATATAAATAGCAGTCATTTTCTGAACTGATTTTTAAGAAAATTGCTACTTAATATCACTGAAAGACGTTTCACAAACATTCTTGAAAATTCCAAAGCACCCCTAAAGAATGCTAAGCACATTCACCAGTATATTCAGTCCTTGTCTATTTTAGGCAAATAGAAAGGCCGGGCCAGCCTATGACTCTCGGTACAAAAACATTTAACATACTCTCTCAATCATTGTCAACCCTTCATCACCAACAACTTCGTCCTAAAAAAAAAATAAAAAATACTTCATACAGTTAAATAAATTCA
>JAOTQY010000025.1:8353303-8364639 GCA_026413445.1 Dolichallabes microphthalmus | reverse complement strand
GCCTCCCTTCATTCAGGGACACATTGTGGAACATTTTTAGTTTATGTCTTATGGTGTTGACTCTTTTAGTGTTCATATATATATATAAACATCTTCTTACAACTGTTGTGTGTTGTGTGTTGTCTTCTTACAACTTGTGTGTTTTTCGCTAAATGTACTGTTGCTAAGGTCTTTCCAGACCCTCGCGTTCATTTCTTGACAGCTAACGGCGGGTCACCGGAAGTGACGTGTATGCGGTCGCTCAGCATTCAGCGCGAGCGTTTCCTCGCCAAGTTTCAGTTTTTCTGCACGCGCGTCTGCGCTCTGATTTATTGGCGGCGAGGCGCAGTGAGGACTCACAGCTACAACTTAATCATTAGTAATAATAAAAGTAAAAAAAAAAAAAGGGAAACTCGCAGTACGTTTCAGCAGGTAAGTCTGAACTCACAAGTAACTCCTTAGAATAATTAAATACGCGCTAATATAAAAGTAAACTCAGTTAACGTATAATACAGTTAATTACAGTTGCGGGAAAGCAGCGTTAGAGATCATAGGGGTGAGTTTAGCACGCAAGCATAAACATGAATGTATTTGCATACACTGTTTTTCTGCAGATGGCTTGCATCTGCAAATTAAACCACACACAAAAAATAATGCATATTTATTAGTTGTTGGTTTTTTGCAATCTTTTCAATTAGATTTATATATATTATTACTTACACTTTATACATTTATTTGTATTGGTTTATAAATGCCTTCTGAATTATTTATTCATTTATTACTTCAAAAGTTTCAAAAGGATTTCAAATATCTATATTAGGAAATTATATATTTAACATTTTTTTGCTCCACCTTTTTTCTTTTTCTTGTTTAATCAATTCTTTACTCCTTTTACGCTTTGCATAAGAGATCAACAAATTAATTTCAATTAAATTATTAATATTTAAGAATAAACCATTTCCAATTTTTCCGCCTGTGATTCTTTATTTAAATATATATATATATAAATACATATAGTAAATATCTTTACATTTGCACCAATGTTTCACATACTTGTTACTGTTTAGTGCAAATCTTGTGTGTTGAACATCTATTGCATGTTTTTTGTTCATTTTAAACAGATTGTATAGTGCATGTGGAGCACAGAGCTCAAGAGCAATCAAGGAGACAGAGACAAATTGACACAGACAGCAGGTAAACACATTATTTTTATTCAGACGTTCTTTAATAAAAAGTGAAAAGAGAACCTGCTTTAAAACGTTACCACTAAGGGCTAATATCAATACATTTTTGAGCTTTAGTACTATATATTATTACTCTCCCAAAATAATTAGGAATACTAAATATCTATAAATACCAAAACACAGCGAGAACAGTCATTCGGACAGTTTTATATACTTAGCCAATTGATGTAGATACCATACAGTCATCAATTGTAGTAATCGTCTATCCCATTCCTGCAAGAACAGAGCTTAAGTGCAGAATATCTATTTGTCTGAAATTAATATTTGCTCTTATTGCTACACTATTTGAAGATTCTGCTTAACTGGGGGGGAAAAGAATTTACTACCAAAGTACTTTTTTATCTTACATTTTTTTTGCCTCTCTTACTTAATATTTGAAATTTCAGGTATTAATGTTCATTTATTTCCTCAACCTTAAATACTAGTTGTTTTTAAGTTCTTGAACTTCTCCAATAACTTTGATTAGATTAATCAAATGTTTATTGTTCTAAGACAGATTTGTCAGAATGATTGTTCCTGTATCTGCAAATATTTGTTATTCTTGTTTGATTTCAATATAATCAGTCTGTTAATATGTAAGTGCAGACCCAGCACAGCATTCTGTAATTCACTAAATCTGATTTTATGAGAAACATACTGTATATACAGTAAATGTAAACAAGTGCAAACAAATATCGATGTCGTGCTTAATCTACATGTATGTGACATTTTGATGCGATCTGGGTCGGGGAAATTTCTGATTGCTCAAATCAGTGGTTATCGGTCCTCCTAATTGTTTATACAACTTTATTTTCTCATATTAATGCCAGAGAAATTTGCTGACTGAGACATACTATAACATATGCACATTTAAATTGTACATGTACACTATTTATGAGGGGAGACATCCTTTTTAGTCTCTATTAAAAACACATCCTCATGTTAATTTATTAGGTCAGAGCCTTGGAATTAACAAAAACACACGTCATGGATTTTAAATAACGAAAGAAATTTGCTTGTATAATGCACACATTATCGATTTTGTAGTGGAGACATTTGCACATTTGCATACAGCACTTACTGTAGAACATAACGGAAGAAGAATACACGATATAATAAAATAGAAGCACAGCTGCAACTGCTGATAATATGTACAACCCTTAAAATGGGCTTAGTACTCCCACCTAGTGGCAAAATTAGAATTATTTTTATTGCTGTTGTTCCATTATAGTAAGTTGAGTAAGGAATTAAACACAATGTTCTGTTCTGTTACATGAACCCCAGAGTTAATGCTAGTCATAAAATGGTGTATTTCTCTTATAGTAGAGCATTTTGTTAATTATTGCATAAAAATCTGTTTACAATTTTGTTTAATGTTGTGGAACATCTGAAAGACATATCCGTAAGACGTGTCTTCTTGTTCCTTTATGTCTGATAGAAAGTGTCCTCTCGTTCTTACGGCAGCTTCTCTCCTAAAATGTATTTAAAAAGAAATACAGCTTGTCAAAATCCCTTTTGCGGTTGGGACAACTTTCAAATTTCTAAAATAACTTATAAAAAGTCAATTCACAATTAAAAAATAAAAACTCTGATAAAAAAAAAGTCATGATACTAGAGACAACTTCTAAAAATTCTCCTTTAGAAATACACTACCATATCAACCCTTACCCACAAATCAGTTGATGATGTGAATCTGCCATACAAGTCTATTTAAATGAGTAGGCAGATGAGAACATTAGAATGCATGCATTAATATAAACCAGATTGGCTTGCAGTTGGGAATATTGTCAGAGCTGCTGTTATAGAAAAGTAATTAACATCTTCTAACCACTCAGTATAATTTGTATTATTATTTTTTCCCCCTTATCAATCTTAATAGATTCCACCTTTCCTGACCAGGTTCCGTTCTGTGGACTGTACATCATGCCTCGTTCGTTCCTAGTGAAAAAGCGTCGGAGGGGAAGCTCTCGATCTTCCCTTCCTACAGACTGTATGCCATGTCTGGGAGTAACAGGCTGCACAGGAACAGGAAACAGAGAAGAGCTAGAGCCAAATGTCGAGGCTTTGACCATGCAACCGGTGAAGATGTATCGCAACTGGACAACAGGCAAGTGTGGATACTGCTATTGAGACCTAAGCTGATTTCAGTTGCAGATGTCATTAGTAGTTTAGATTTTATGATTAAGCAAAAACACAACTGTTGAATGCATGGTATTATACTGCATACTGATTGATAATCATGATAACCTGCACACTATGTACAGTATGACTTTACCAAGTTTAGAAGACAAGTCTCTTTTTAATCTCATGCACAAAGAGTTTGATTTATGATGCATGCATTGACTTTGCATAAATTTACTCAGCTTACAGAATTTATCTCTTTTCTTCACAGGAATTAGAGGATTTAATGAATTCCCTTCACCGATTCCCTGGCATCACATTCAGTCCAGCGACACAGAGGACAAACAGGTTGTAGGAAATGCGTTAAAGTCCAGCAGCAAAGATCGAGATTATTCAGCAATCAGCTCCTCTGAGATACACTGTCAGTTATGTGATAAGGTAAATAAGTCTAGACCCATTTCCACAGAAATTTAACAGAATAAAAGTAATGAAATGGACATAAACACATTTATCCATATTAATACATAGAATGTGTCTAGTATTTGCTAAAGGAGAGTGGTATTTGCTTTTTACAGGTACATGTGACAAATAATTGAATAATTATATTTTGAGGCAGTGGTAGCTCCCAGCCTACTATAAATAAATAATATATATGGCATATATAAATAATTTCACTGTGCCGTTATTATGTGACGAATAAAAGCTGTACTTCAACTTTAAAAACAGCCTGATGCTCTATATCTTTCTTCCCCCTCTCTCTCTCAGAACTTTTTTTCCATTTCTGATGTGGAGGCCCATCGTTACAAGTGTTGTGAAGGTCACAAGGCATCAGAGGACCACATTAACAGCAGCGAAGCCGTGGCACTGCACAGAACAAAGGTTGGTATAGATTGCGAAGATCTTTATCATTTTGCATTCTGAGAAGTCATTTCATCAGTCTCGTTGTCAAGTCAGAAATTGCACAAGATCGCACCAAGAAATACAAATAACATACCGTGATGAAATCAGATACTTGTAGCTTACACATTAGTTTAATAAAATAGGACGTGAGAAATAGTTTTTTTTTTTTTTAAGATCTGACTCAAAAACAATTCAACCTATAAACATACAATAAAACATGTTTCAATACTTTCAGCACCATCAATCACAATATGATTTAGAAAATCATTCTAAATTTCTAATTTAGATTCCACATCTTCCATACTAGCCTGGTTTCACTATACTACTGTATCACCCATAGTGGTCTATATTATTACACGTTGGGGAAATAAGATCCTCAACCTCAGATTTATTCTGAAGTTATCTTGTCACCAAACATTTTTTAATTTGGCATATAATCTAATGTGCAATTTCATGACCGATTACCGCTGAGGAACAGAACTGTAGGTTTAACAGTGTGTAAACATTTCAGGAGCGAACGTTCGAGTGTAAAGTGTGTGGGAAGCTGTTCAAACGCTCGTCCACTCTCTCCACACACCTGCTGATCCACTCGAACACAAGGCCGTACCCGTGCCAATACTGCGGCAAGAGATTCCACCAGAAATCAGACATGAAGAAACACACCTTTATTCATACGGGTAAGACCTTAGAGATAGATTATAACACACTGTCAAGTTTAAAATTAATTTTTATTTTGTTACTTTTCAATTATTTTTTAATGTTTGTCACACTCCGATACGCCTAAAGATGTCAGGAGAGCCAGTGACAAGCGTGCACACACAATGAGTGTCAAAAAGTTCTGTTTATTTATTATCAGCAAAAAGAGCACATTTTAGCCTTTTGGCCAGATACATGTCCTGTAGATCAAAAGAACAGAAGTTATAAATCATAAGGAGACTCAGACGATAGGAAGCACATTAACATTTTTCAGTTAGACAGAAGGGTTCCAGTGAGCCACAGGAAGTTGCATGAATATTTGTCGGGACAGGGGCTATCGGAAGTATTACTTTATAATGAATGAGGAAGCACAACAAGGTTTTTTTCACTTCAATAATACCTGACCTTATTTGGAACGCCTGTACACCCGCTCATTTCATGTCATTTTGTACGTTGGGCACAAGCTTTGCTCAAACTGCACATCTGAGGACTGAAAAAACATCAGCTGATCTCTTCACCTATACTGTTTTGGTGGGTCCATGATGGCCTTTAATTCCTGTCTTTCGCTGACATGATTAGATCTTCAGATAGTCTTTTGCTACTTTTGTTGCCTCGAGATTCCAGCATTTCCTTTATTCTGAGAGGCTTTTCTCCTCACCATGTTAGTAAAGAGTGGTTATTTACAGTATCTTACTGTAGCTTTACTAGTCAAAATGTTCTAGTCTGATTGTTCTCATCACATTTCGACCCACAGAACCGTCACTCACCAAATGTATTGTATTTGATGCCGGAATTGAGAGTAATTGTATATTTTCTTTTTAAAGGAGAGAAGCCACATGTGTGCAGGGTGTGTGGAAAAGCCTTCAGCCAGAGCTCTAATCTAATCACACACAGCAGAAAGCACTACAGACCTTTCAGCTGAGGAGGCACACACAGTCATGTTCCTTAATTTTTCCTTGTAAATATATCCCACTTCAATAAATTTTTATAAAAAAAATTATCAGCAGGTACAGTGACTTGGATTAAGATCAGCAATATATACAGTATATATATGTATATAAAATGACTGAACACACTTTTTAATCTTTATTTTGTGATAAACAGAACAGTTTTTCTGAGCATACTGAGTGATAAAGACATAAAACAGGTCCATAATACCTCCAAACTTCAATGCTGGGAATCTACAGCTCCTCAAAAAAAAAAAAAACAAAAAAAAAAACTGACTTATAAAATGATAGTTTGTATGCAGTATGATTAAAACAGGGCAAGAGTGACATCATGAGGAAATACCAGGTACTCACGGTTAATACAGCCTTCTACACATGGACCTTCAGAGGGTAAACACACCTCACTGGCACACATGAAATAGATCTGAGAAAGGTCAAAAATGCAACATTTGCTTCTTCTTTTTTTTTTTTTTAATCATAACTTTCCGAAAAAATACATTTAATAATAATAAAAAATAATACTGTTCATATATTTATGCTGCTCAAGTCATTTAACACATTTAAAACCTGGCAATAAAACTGTACATATAAATAATCTCTGTGTAGCAATACTGTTTCTAATACATGCAACCGCTCCATCAGCTCCCCTCAAGACTGTTCAGTTTAAACTTGATTTAAAGTGGTCGGGTATTTACCTCTTCCTCCTTTACCACAGCTGGTGCCGTTTCCTTCCTAGAGTTTTCCAGGAACTGGAAAGTACTCACAGTGAATCTTCTCACATGTTTGGCCATTCCATGTGGAGGAGTGGGAGGGGGCTCATGGGATGGCGTGATATCAAGTGGGTTTGGGCAACTATAGCAGATACAGAAATTGGGAAAAGCAATTGTATTACTGTAGTAACTTCACTTAGTAACAATGGCTTCAAAGCAGAAATCAAGTCAGTGAGAGTTGCACGTTTGTCTAGACCGTACCCATCATAGATGAGGACCCATGCCGAATTCGCCGAGCGAGGGTACGCAACACAGTAATGCACCAACAGCACAGCGCTGGGATCTAAGGGGTTCAGCAGACGCACTTCCAGGTAAAGAGGTTTCCCCAGTAGCGTGCGAAGCGGCCGGTGGTATTGAGGGTAGTAGCTGCTATACTGCTGGTCTAGGATATTTATATAAAAAAAAAAAGGCAGTACATTAGATTTTGTAAATGTTTGTTGAACTTTGCCAAAATCATCCCTCACCGTAAACCTGTAAAATAATTTACAGACTAAAATAATTAATAAATTATAATTGAAATAATTTATAAACTACATAAATACAGTTTTTATGCAACCAAAAAAAATATATATATACCCAAATGGTCTGGTAACATCTCCACATCTTTCTAAATTTCTAATTTAGATTCCACATCTTCCCTACTAGCCTTTTTTCACTATACTACTGTATCACCCATAGTGGTCTATATTATTACACATTGGGGAAATATGATCCTCGACCTCAGATATATTCTGAAGTTATCTTGTCACCAAACATTTTTTAATTTGGCATATAATCTAATAACAGGTTGGTTGTTAAAGGAAGTACTTGGCCCCTTTTCAAATGGGGGAAAAAAGTTTTTAATCTAAACAGCAACCAGTAGTAGTTGTAGCTAATTATCAGACTGGTGTGTGTGTGTGTGTGTGTGTTTGTATAACTAAAACGAGAGACATTAACAATTAAAAAATAAAATTCATAATCAGTTAATACGAAAGTCATTAATTTTAATCTGGAACTTTTGAGCCACATTGGTCGGGATTGTCACTCATGGACATAAGGCCTTCTTTAATTTTACTGTGGATAAGAATCTCATCACCTTACTGTGCTTGCAGTATTCTGTAAATTTCAGTCAGTTGTATGCCTTCACTCATGATAAAGTTCATTACAAGCACTTCATACTTATGAAATTTAGATTTAAGGTTTAATAAAAGAGTAGACATTACATTCATTCATTTTCTGTACCGCTTTATCCTTATATACACTGTACAGGGTCGCGGGGGCCTGGAGCCTATCCCAATCATTTAATAATTAAAAACATCCCATTTAGTCAGGATTTGTTTTAAAAAAAAAAAAAAAAGAATTGTGATTTCCCTTTTTGCCATCACCCGATTCCATTTACTTATAACCAGATTGTAATAAATGTAAACTAGGTAATCCAATGTTGTTCAACCCTGTTGAGAATTGCATGATTCCTGCTGTAAGTGTGTGACATACTGACCTTTTGCAATCCTGAGCTGAACCCCAAACACTCCCTGGGCCTGAATGGATGGGCCGAGAGATGGGCTTTTAACCAAGTAACCCACGCTCGCCACGGTACCAGGCATATACCGGCACTCAACCAGCAACCTGACAAATCAATCAAGAAAGAAATTAAACATTTGACATGGTATTGATTTACTTACAGTATGTACTGTAGGTATTACTGATACACAGTACAACGTACAGTACCTGAATGGCGAATCTCTAGTTATGGTTCCGTAGTTTTGAGTGACAGAATGCAAAGTGTTTAAGATCTCCAACATATAGATCACAGTGTTACCCACTTCCTGAAAACAGATTTTCACAATAACAATTCTTTCATATATGCCTGTCAATTACAGCAGTTATGGATTTGCCACAACAATATGAACAATATATATCCAAACCGTCACGAAAACCCAAAACAGAAAAACTACCAAAAACAGGTTTTCTTCCAACATAGTGGAGAGTATAGTGAAATACAATTGTACACACATATTTGCGAGTGCCACAGCCATCCAATGGGATCTTAAAGAGGGCAAAATCTGCCACCACCCTTTGAGGAGTGCAGGAGATGTTGCCACCTGCAACCAAGAGGGCGGGTGAAAGGGGTGGCTCTGTGAGCGATGCAGGGATGGAGAAGACGAAATGACCATCAGCAGTGCATTCTGCCAAGAAAGGGAAAACAGGTTAACATAAAAGTACTTCAAATAGTCTCTCAATCTCATGCAGCAGAAAACTCACCATCCATCGGGTAGTAGCAGGCCTGAGTAATCGGGCAGTAGCAGCAACCCATCCCATGGCAATCGTCTGCCGATACAGAGTTTGTCCCACAAGCTAACTGCTGTTCAAATGGCAGATTGCATTCTACAAGACATGAGTAATGACCATCATTTTTGTGTTGTTGCATCTGGTGCAACTCCAGCAACAAAGAAGTGCACCAAATTTGAACTAAAATGCAACAGTATTCAGATAAAACAAAACAGCTAATTAAAGTATGACAGCAAAACCAAAACACACAAAAAAAGCTTTATAGACCAACACACTGATTGGACACGGAACATGACCATCATATTAACAATTTAATTAGCCTAGAAAAACAAAGCATTTAATTCATTGTGACTTGTGGTATTCCTTATTCTGAATAACTTGGCTACCTAAGTGCTGTGCAAAATTTACAAAAGTTTTTAACATGTCATGAATCCCAGTGATGATAAATATAAGCATCAGCAAGTTAATTTAACTGTAAACATCCTGTAACTCCGCCCCTCTCAGACCGACACAGGATGTTGTCAAACGGTGATATTCAGTAAGGATCTACCAATTTGCTGACATTTTCAGATTTGCATTTTTGGCTTGTAAATATGTCTTGCACTTATGGGTTTAAATGCTGCATAAATAGCAATGATGAGAAATGATACCCACGGTTTAAGTTATACCAACAATCCTCAAACTGGCATAAAAAAAAAGTGACCACTTCAGATGTCATACCATAGCTCATGGGAACCTGGCACGACAGGACGGCCTCAACTCTACGACCGTCCGCTGTCTGATACTTCAATATAATTCGGTACTGTCCATCCTTTGAATAGTATTAAAAAAAATACAAACAAAACATTGTTTACCAAGATAAGCAACTGTATAATCATAATTATTTACCTCAATATGGACTTGTATTGCTTAACAAACCTGATGAGCCATATGACAGGATGTGTAGGGCAGGAGAATATTAATACCGCCATTTGGTTTCCTTTTTACCAAGTATCCACAGTGATGTGGGGCGTCATCTAACAGCATAGCCTTTATACTCCCATTAATGCCAAAAGTGGGAGCTGAAAAGAAAAAAAAAACCTTTTGATTGGAATTAAATAATTAAATCCATTTAACAGTAGAAAAATGGTTACGATCGCACAAGAAGTTTACCTCCAAGATAATATGGAGAAACTTGTAATGGGCGTCTTTTTGAATTAAATACTCACATTGAACTGTCAGGTCTGCGAGTGGTCCAGGAGGTAAAATGACGCTCATATCTTTTGAGTGGCATAAAACTTGTGGTTGATGCATCTGAGAAGCTTGGGGTGTGCTTTGTGATGACCATGTGCGCTTGGGTGGCTTTGTGGTTTTGGACTGCTGGAAAGTCATGGCTGATGGTTTAGGGGGGTACAAAGATGTGAAAATTGGTTTTTTGGAGTGTATATGAGATTCTCTTGGTTTTGATGGTCTGGAGTATGGGTCAGAGAGGCTTGGAGGAAGGTGGGGGGATGGGAAGGGTCGGACCTCAGCCTTAATTGGTTGAGAACGTGTGGAAATGGGATTGGGAATGAGGCTGGCTGCTGTTGCAGACGACTCTGTTATAGTAGGAGAGGGTGAAGGGGAATGACACCGGAGTCGTACAGTATGGTGTCGGGACTTCACAAGATCCCAAAACTTCAGAGAAAGAGAGAGTACCGAGGGGGACTGCAAGGATAAGAGGTTATTTTAGATGCATTGAAACTGAAGCGCAAACAGAATAACAATTTAGATGGACGATTACTTAAACAGATGACTGCTGCTGCTGCACACGTTTTTTGTACAATCAACCTTTTTTTTTTGTTAGTGTAGAAGTGTATATAAATCAAAGCGTTCAAATGATACATTCACAAGTTTTACTAAACTGTCCTAACAAACTTGATCTCAGTTCACAGAAGCAAAAGTACCGACTGAGGCATTTTCTCAGTCACTGACCGAGTATTTAAGATGTGTGGAATAAAGCATTTTCTTACCACAGTATTTGAGTGACAGGCAGGAAGTGGGGAAGATACAACCACACCCCCGCCTTCATGATGCAAAGAGTACCCACAATGTGCTGGTGCAGATGACACCAGCACCCAATCCTTCCTCTTTACATCTACAACCCCACAGAGAGAAAAATGAGACTTAGGTCAGTGGTAAATATTTTCAAGTGAGTTTAAATTTGCAGATGATTTAGGATTAGCATTCATATTTGTTCCAAATATAAGCATGATACAAGGCCTAGCCAGAATCAATCATATTATCCTATAAGCAGTACACATGCATCTAGTGCATGGCGAGTTTACAATGATAAACACAAAGGTTTCAAATTATTATTCTCAATTTTTCAGAAAGTAATCTTATGTGTGTAACTGTTTGATAAAAGGAAATATCCGATGGAAATTTCCATGTATCGGGGGGGGGGGGGGGGG
>JAOTQY010000025.1:8200433-8213517 GCA_026413445.1 Dolichallabes microphthalmus | reverse complement strand
ATATATACACACTATGCTATACTATACTATACTACGCTACGCTATTCTATAATACACCAATCAGTCATAACATCACAATGCAAAACATTATGTCCAATATTGTGTAGTTTCCTGTTGTGCCACCTGGGCAGCGCTAGCCCCTCAGGGCATGACTCCACAATATCTCTAGGGGTGTGCTGTTGTGTCTTGCAACAGGATATTGGCAGCAGATCCTTTAGGTGCTGTGGATTATGAGGTTGGCCTCTGTGGACAGGACTTGTTTGTCAGGTGCATTCCATGGGTGCTTGATGGGTGTAGGATCTTGGGCCTTGGACCAGGCCTTGGCACTTTGTCTGCTGGAGCCTGTTGCTTGGCAGACTGTTGTACAATGGGTGTTATGGTGTCGTTCAATCTTGGCCAGCATTGACTTTTTTGACAAGTACTGCTACAATACATTAGCTTTTCAGTGGGATCAGACCAGACAAACCAGCCTTAGGTTCCTGCGTTCATAAATGAGCCTCATGATCCTGTCTAATGCTAATGCAAGATATTCTATGTTGAGACTATAAAGGGCTATACTAAAGTATAATACAATGTGATGTCTATTTAATTGATAAATCCAAATTTTTAATAGTTAACCTGAAAAATGCTATATAAATAAAAGTCTTTGAGACGTTGTGTTAAAGAGAAATAATCAATTTTGGTACAGAAGCAGTAATTCTGCTTTGCTTCAGGTTTCATCACAATACCCTGTTGTTGATTCTTTTCCTTTGACAGCATGTTTTATTTCTTACTTATTGTTGTTGGAATACATATTGCTTGGCTAATGATTTTTCAGCATTGAAATTTAGACTGAGACGCTGGTGCTTTTCTTCTTCTTTTTCTTCTTCTTCTTTTTTACCTTGCTCCCTTTCTTTTTCTCTAGAATGACAAAACAACTGTATTTGACTCCCACTCTATCAGTTGGTGGCATTTGCTAAAAGTCTTGCTGACATTTCCTTTTTTCAGCGCTCTTTTCTCTTTCTGTCCCTGCTCCTATTCATTTTCCTGCTTTCTACAGAGTAAAAGAGTAAAACCAATATATCTCTCTCTCTCTCTCTCTCTCTCTCTCTCTTGTTTCTCCTCCCTGTTTTCCACTTGCACTTTGACTTTTTTCTTTTCTTCATTCTCTGTCTCTGTCGTTCATCAAAGTCTGTTGGTGAAAAAGGCAGCAGTGTACTGGTAATAGCAGAAGTGACAGGAATATTAATACTGCGCCCATGAGCCCATTGCATTACTACCTAACATACTGTAGCACGTCTTCGGTTTTCTACTTCAAAGTCCTTAGTTCAATTCCCATTGAGTCATGTTACCCATGATTTTTGGAGCAGATAAAAGAGTCTTTGACACGTTGGACACTGGGACAGACTGGATTGCTTCATCAAATGACACTCACCAACTGTTGCAATAGTGCAATAATTTTGGTAATTGCTCTGAATAAAACACACAATGTTTTTATATATATATTTCTAGAGATACAGTAAACGAGAGAAGAGAGAATTCAAGAAATACAGGACCAAAAGAGACAAGACAGGTTAATGAGACACCCCTGAGAGTCTCATTACCCCTATGCAATTAATGCAGACTTAATTAATGATATCAAATTATTATTGTAGAATTGAAAGTATTTCCACCACATCCACTAGTATTGAGAATTATCCAGCAACTATGAAGCCACCATACTAATGCAGCTGTTCATTTTGCACCAAATACCAAATCTGATATTCTGCAAATTGCAGTTGGATATCTTCATAATCGTGACCATAATAAGTTTGCTCTTATCGCAACTTTCCCATCACACATGTAAAAATCTCAACCTGCAGTTGGATAGAGAGAAAAAATCATGAGCCCAAAACCAAACCAGAGAAAGTTTTACCAAAAGATTACATTCTTAATAAATGGTACTATTAATAAAATTACATCCTTTGTACCTTTCCTATGTATATTTTACCTAGGAATGTGTAATGTGCATGTTGTTTCAGAAGAAAGACATTGTTGAGGTCCAATTATATACTTCAAATTCTTTTAAAAAGTAAACTATGTTCCTGGTTTCATCTGAAGGATAGATACTAAAGGTGCAAAAAAGGAATTATCACAGATGCCAGCAGCAAAAGCACAGTTTGGTTGAGTAGACCAGGTGATAGAAAGGATTTTGAAGGGAAAAGTCAAAGAGATACTTAACAATTTCAACAATTAAAATGATGCATTACCTTGGCAGCCATGATCATGGAGGAGCCTCCTCGGATTCCCAGGATGGGGATGTGGGTCTGAGCTGAGATGAAGTCAAGTATCTGAGCGATGGCCTCAAGGTCAGTGTCATCACCAAACACAACACCCTGGAGCCAATGTCGGGACATTAGCGCACATATGCGCGTGATAATGCTCTTTGGGTCTGTTTCATTCATGGTGACCAGGTCAAGTTTGGGTGCCAGCGGTACATGCAGGAAGTCCTCCTTTTCCAGGCCCTCAGCCAGCACCATTTCACTTGAGTTGCCCACAAGCACTACGGCAATGCTAAGGCCCTGTGCCAACTTGGGCACTGATGCCACCGGATTTGGTGGAGAGTAATGGGGCGGCCCAATGATGTTGCCAGTGGCCACGCCCCCGGCCATGCCCCCACTGCCCCGTCGTGACTCGCAAGCTGGGAAGAGGAGCAGGGACAGGAAGAGCGCTAAGGAGAAAAGATGATGCCTGGAAGGTGAAGGGAGGATGGAGGGCAAGGAGAGGGTACGGCGGAAGGAGGGAAAGAAGCCGAGGCTGACAAGCATGGCAGTGAAGTGAAGACACCGTCCCTGGAGGAAGGGAGACAGGGAGAGAGTTTAGAAATATGTGTCATATACTTTCTCTTCTTCAGCCTTCACTACTAATTAATGGCATGTTTTGGACAGGGTCCATGGAAATGTCAAAAGCCCACAGAGAACTCTGTCATACATGATGGCAAATTTAGTAACGACTTCTATATTTAGCATCTATTTTACCATCTATTATTGTCTTTATTTATCTTTTATAGTTAAAGGAATTCTCCAGCATGTATATACATTGCTATATACATTTGTAAAGCAATTACCAATAACATTACTTTTTATATTCTTCATGTAATGATAAAAAAATATATTCTTAAATCATTTAAGACAGTTGTTGTGTTCTGTCAGTAACTTACACGTGACTTAAAATTGCTTAAAAGTGACATAACATCTAACCAAATCTGTGTAATATACAGTACTGTGCAAAAGACTTGAGCCACCCTTCATTTCTTCACATTTACTTCCAGACTCTATTGTATATTTAATGTAGTCTTGAAGAATAGTTCTCCAGGCCTCTAACAGGCCTTTTTGACTTACTTATTTTTGGTATGTTTTTGTCTCATATTGTCAGTCTTGTCCCTGTACCGGAACCCGTTTCAGAGGAATGTTTTTGCTCAAACATAAACAAATCATCTAACTTGATTTAGGCTTGAACCAATGAGAAACAGGTGCAAATGATGACAGATGATCAGGCCAGTGATTAGTATACAGCTGATGCTGAATGCTGAGTTGAAACAAGAAGGGAAACAAGGTTGCTGCTGAGGTTGTTATATAAACGACCAAATTTTTAAAATTGTTTCTTTAGGTACTTTGCAGCCTGTCACAGTAAAATATTTGTTAAATAAGTAAATAAATGAGGGGTGACTCCAAGCTTTTGCACAGTCCTTTTTTTTTTTTTATTCCCCGGTTTCATGAAAGTTTTGTTAGTATAGTGACATTTGCAATTTCTGTGCTACACTGGTAAATAGAGAGGCACAAATTCAAAATCAGAAAAAAACGTAGCTATAACATTTTCTTTTATTTAGAGCAGAGGTTCGTAGAGTAGCCAAAAATTGTACTCAAGTAAAAGTAGATGTACTTAAGATTATATTACTCAAGTAGAAATAAAAAGAAAAAAAGTAAAAAATAAGAGTAAAAAAATATTTGGTGAAAAGACTACTCAAGTATTGAGTAACTGTTTCATCATAATGTTCCATTTATTTTGTTATTTATTTATTTATTTACAAATTATGTAAGCAGTCAGACAAAATGATAAAATAATGTATTCTGGCATTTCCAAATAATAAAATTAATTAAATTAATAAAATAAAATTATATGAATAAAACGAAATATCTTTACAAAATAGCAAATTAAGAAACAAGAAACACAAATTTCCTAATCTCAATTTTTTCCACAACATAAAGCATTTAAAACAAACACATACTGTAGGTAACATATGATTGAACAGTGTAAACTATTTCCAGTGTAAGATTTACTGTATATTCTGTTGCCCTCCAAGTGGCTTAGCAGTTAGAAAATAACATTAGAACATGTACAAGAGGTCTCACTTTCCCATAAACTGTGTCCAGTAGAACAAATGTAAGAAACATATTTTTTAGCCTCTATCTTGTTTGCTAATTATATATGTTAACATTGCAACATTAAATAAAACAGCTAAACTAACCGTAACATATTTCCTTCACTGTCTACCATGGCTGAAGATATTTTTTACATAACTACATTTGGTTATTGTTATTGCGGCTGATTGGTCAAACGGAGTCATGTGATTATTGTTGCTACGTCTGATTGGTGAAATACAGTCATGTGGTAGTTCCACCGGCTGCATTTCTCTCGCAAAAATAAAGAATATCTAATGTGTAGTAGAATTAATGGTTAGAAAAGTAACGAGTCAAGTGTAGCCGAATGTAGCGGAGTTAGAGTAGCGTTTTTTCTTCGCAAATCTACTCAAGTAAAAGTAAAAAGTATGGTGCAGTAAAACTACATTGAAGTATATATTTTTTTCAAAAGTTACTAAGTAAATGTAACAGGGTAAATGTAACTCGTTACTACCCACCTCTGATTTAAAGGTTAACAGATACTGTAAATGCCTTTCTCTGAATCATGCATAAAACATGAAACATTCACAAATTCTTCTACAAACCTGTACTCACCAAATAGGCTCAGATTTCTGATCTTTGTTAAATGTTAAAATTTGTGTCTGTTCACACATCAATTACTGATGCTAATGATACATATCAAGCTGAAAAATACTAGAATAATACTTTGAGCAGTTTCACCTTTTTGCATTGCAACTTCACCAAAGTGAGTACAGGTACTCAAACAAATCAAGACAAATATTTTCGCTAAAGCCATTTCTATAAGCAGCAACTCTATAAAGCCAAAGCCATTTTTAAAGCTGTTTTCCATAAAGTGCAATGTAAAAGGATGATTTTTCACAAGCCATTTGAGATAAATGCGACTCTAATGAGTCGAGGTGTGTTGTCACACATTACCGTGCAAATTTCACAGACATAATACTTATTTTATGGTTTGATGCATTACTTCTAAAAGAAGGTATGTGCATTTGTTACTATTTTTTTATAGGTTGCAATGCAACAGGGAACAAATAAATCCTTTATGTGAATTGTGTTATGTGTTGAAGAAAAATGAAAGCGGACTCTGTTAGCATAAAAGTTTTAAAGGGAATTGATTGGGAAGCACAATGAGCTTCATTTTGAAAGGGCAGCAAGAAAGAGAGTGACAGACAGATGATAGAAGATATCGACAGACATAGAAAAAGGGTGATATAGAGAAAGAGAAAGTGAGAGAACATGCGAATGTGTAGCACACACTGAACGTGTTCAGACAGAATGACACACCAGTTGGTTGATCAGTTGACAGAATGGCACACCAGGGGTATTATATCACGAAAGCTTTGTGATACGTATCAGAATATTTAGTTTTGTGTGCAAAACTGCAGTGATATTAAAAAAGACAAAACCCCCCAAAAAAAAGCAATTTTGAAAAACATTTTATAAAGACACAGTGTGCAGTTTCTAGTCTATTACCATGCAATAGATCTAAATAGTTTCTTTATTTCAGGCTCCTGTTTAATATTTTTCTGACCTAAAAAATTAACCCTGCTCATTGTAAAAAAAAAAAAAATAATTATAATAATAATATTTTTTCTTTTAAATCACAGCCCAAACCATTTCCTTAAAAAGCAGCTGATTAAGCATGTGTGGGGTGGTTGGGGTCGTTTGGTTGGTTGCTAGGTATACTGTAGGCTAGTCAATATGTTCATTGCACAGACAGCAGGCTGCTCTAAAAATCGCACACAGCTCCTTTAATAATCAAGGAATTAAACAAAAAATAAAATAGTTGTTACACATATAGATTTGTCATACCCAATTTGAGAACAACTATGCTGGATGATGCTATAAATTTACTCATTTCTTTCTCAATATACTTGCAATATCGATAGAATATTATATACAGTAGCACCCATGCCTACGGTCCACACACACACAATCCTGTATACATTCATTGACCTTATCCTGTGAAGCATCCACACAGTCTTTCAGACGACACCTCCCCTTCCTTTTGCTGTCTCCATCTTTTGTTCATTCCTTTCGCAATGCCTGAAGGAAACTTGTTATTGTTTCCTGCCATTCTCATTAGCAGCAATGCAGAGGCAAACACATAGTCACCAACAAATGTGCAATGTGCAAGTGTATGTGTATGTGTGTGTGTATGTGTGTGTGTGTGATGGAAACTAATAAATCAAAATTGGTCAGAAAAGCAACAAGCGATAGGATTTTTTTTTTTACATTTTTATTTTTATATATAAAATCATGTGTTATTTCATACACTATATAAAAACCCTTCACTACACTGTCATGATTGGTTGGCCTACTATACAAAACCTTGCGTGTCTAATGACATGCCATTCAAACGTCTTTCATGTTAAGGTAAGATTGCCTGCGTAAGATAAGATGACCAGGTTCTCACATGAAGCTGATACGTTAAAGCTAAAGAAAGGCATGTCTGAAAAGGGCCTTTAAGGGCTTGACACAGTGGCATTAAGGAGAAGGGCGCCTGATGTAAACATGCTGCGTGCTATAGGGAGAATAAGAGGCGGGGGGGAGGGGGGGAGATATCTCAGAAAGAAAGGCAGCTCTTACAGGATAATTATTGGAGGTTTGTCAGCGCTAATTGCAGGTACGTATGCTAATTGTGAATGCGCTCACTTTTGTTGAAAGGAACGACTGTAGCGAGGGAAGAGGGGAAGAGGAGAGCGAGTGGGAGGAAAAGAGCTGAGGGAGGAGATACAGAGAGAGAGAGAGTTGCGAAGGCTCGCGAAGAAGAATGAAATAAGCACATACCATGTAGCGCCCAAATGAGAGCTTAATTAATCAAATGAAATGAGAAATAGCCCAAGTCACAAGACATAAAAAGGCAGGAATAATATACTAAGCATCAGAGAAAGGGCACTAAGGAAGATTAATCCTTTTTTGTTTAATAAATTAATCATTTCATAACAAGGGTCTATGTTTTAAAAAAGCATGTTGTGATTAACGAGGGATAGTCATGACAGAAACCACAAAAATGCAAGAAAATATTTTTTTAGGAGAAAAAAAGGAGAAAACTATTCAGCGAATGACAGAAGAAAAAGCAGAAAATGCAGCGAGATGCGCCACTTGGTTTTGCCTTTCAGTTTAGCAGCAGTTTGTATCCATAGCAACCATTCAAATGAACCTTCCTACACTCACTTACTCACTCACTCACACAGGCCGAGAGAGAAATGGTTATTGCTAAAGCCGTGCAGATTTGAACAACCCTAAGTCACCTAGTAACAAATACATACATCATGACATGACATCAACACACAAGCACACACACAGACACACACACATAGTGTATACTTCCACAAATAATTGTTGGAAAAGCTTCCTGCTGGTACATCGCTGTTTTTTTTTACAATCACAGTCAAATCTGCAAAACAGAGCCTTTCTGGCTTACGTTCATACACACATGTACACACACACACACACACACACACAGACACACAAATACTTCTCAGGGGGAAGTAGATAATGCCTGCTCAAATACCAAAAAGTCACCCGATGACGTCATGACCTAATTTGCCGTTTCTTCGATAATTCATGATGCTTCGCATGTCAAATGTCTTACATTAAGAAATTACATTACATTACAAAGATTTCCTAAAAATACTGAGATAATATAAACAGACATAAAGTAAAACATTTAGCTGGGGTGGCTGCTTTTACAAGTCAAACCGAGACTGAATGAATGAAGGGGTAAAAAACAATTGACATTTTAAAGAAGCCAGTACGATCCAAGACAAGGTGGCTCTGAGCTTATTGTAGTCGTTCTTGTAAAACATTCAGCGTTTCGAATGTCTGATCCTTGAAAAATCAACAGATAACTTGTCACCAACTTATGGAAGAGACACATCTGTCTGTGGGAACTGTACTGTACATACAATCATTTATGAACACCACTTGCTCATTACAAGAACTTGGCTGGGAGTTATGGCTCTAAGCCATTTCCACATATTTGGAACATTAAAGGAGTTCCTGGAGGGCCAGCGTTTCAGAAGTGAAACAAGCAGTCCGATAATGGCTCGGGCGTACTGAGAGAACTTTCTAACTAGATGGTATTCAAGCACAAGTGAAACGCTGGAATAAGTGCATTAGTGTAGCAGGGGATTATATAGAGAAATAAAGAGTTTTTACTTTCAAAACTCATAATCAAAAGTCCCAGTTGACTTGTAAATTTTGACAATTAGTCAATTTAAAACTAAGAACAAAGAAGTGTGTGGGCTGGATAAACAATAATGAACAAATATAAGTTTTATCTAAGTATGCATCACTAGAGCTTTTTAATGCAAGCTTCTTATTAAATTGTAAGTCGTTGTATTCATGCAATGTATTCTGTCTGTGGGAACTGTACAACCCTTGAACTGTCAAGGGAATCACAAATAACTCCAGCTTTATCAGCTTTTTCACCTGGTATTCTTCTTGTAAAATGGTTTAGATGAATCCTTCTCATGGTAAAATGAGATGATGCGATGTGTTTATTCAGTTCTAAGCTAAGGTTAAACTGCAGAAATCTGTATTAGACGAAAGTAAGCTGTTCCCTGATGCATATGCACGGTACAGCACATCCGTAGTCCATTAAAGCCATCAAAAAAATCAGACACTTTAGGAAAGTACACTTTTGTCTTCAAATTAGTCTGATGCTTCAAGTTATGTAAGTGCAACATCCATTTATCTATTCCTAAGACCGCCAACGTTCTCACTCAGCACCTGCTGAGAATTATCACTGCTTAAATGTCACTGACAGAGTGAGGAAAACTGCCATAAATCACGCATGCACACATACATACACATACATACACACACACATACATACACACACACACACACACACACACACACACACACACACACACACACCTCCCTTGTGGTGGTGTCTTACATCCCTTATAATGGCCCTTCATGTTCCACTTGATGACACTCTCTCAATCATCTGGGACACATTTGCGCAGAGCCCAAGGCCTAATTTCCCTGATTGGCTAAAGATGAGAGAACGGTTCCAGCACTGAGACCTAATTGGCTGAGGATGAGAGATGGTCTAAGCCCTGAGGCTTCACTGGCCTCAGTTGAAAAGTTGGCACAAAGGGGCGGGGCTTGTTTAGAATCAGAAAAAGTGACTTTTGAAACAGCATTCATCTGACCTGCCAGACTAACAGAGTAAAAGACCTACGTATAATGTTTAGATGCCCCCGGTAAAGAGCGCCATGCTTTTAATTTGTATATTAAGCCAAATTATTTCACAGGTAATAAACAGTCTTAATAAATCTATAGGAATTTATTCATTTACTTTTTATAAAATAGCTGCTGATGTAATACAGTTTGTTCAAAATAGTGTTACGGTTAAATAATCTCCTATTACTTTCCACTGATTCATCCACTAGAGTCTTTTTGGTAAAGAGCAGCTTGTTTGACTGCTGGGGCAAATGTTATACTGTATGTGTCTTTTGGAGAATATCTGGATATAACCTCTTGGATTTAAGGGTTATGTGGTAAGTGATTTTGTCAGAAGTTAACTGACGTTAGCTGTTTTGAAACTCTTTCCATAACAATTGAATATGTTTAGATATGTGCATGTACTGTATGTTGTCTAGGATTAAATTTCTGAACATTACTACACTTCAGCTATATGACAGATAGAATGAACAGCTCATTGTACTCACTGGTTGAAAGTACTGACTTGTACACCAGATTTGGGTTTATTCGTATTTAGTTAGCTATTTAAATCCTGCATTTTCAGTTCTTCTTGGTCTAGCAGCTGTTATGTTACAGGCAACCAATATGTCATGTTTATTTCATGTTTATGCTACATAATCCTAGTCCTGAGTTCATAGCCCAGTTCCTGTTTCTGTCTGTTTTGTGACACAAGGATCATTAATGAAAAATCTGCCCTGGCAAGCTCATCTCTGTTGATTCCTGACAGACTGCCAGACCCCAAATTGGATTTCATTGCCAGTGTTTGACGCAATCTGCTTTCCCCCAAACGGGACTCATGGACATTTCAGGCCTACATGATGTCACTGAATACACCTCCCTGACAGGTTCCCTTTTGCAGTCACAAATTTACTGGACAACCCTAGCGGGTCTGAAACCTGGGAAGAGAGAATGGGTCCAAGTCATGCTGTCCTGGCTCATTGGCCCAGCGCAACTATGGGCGGGAAGCCCAAGCATCGAAAGAGAAACGAGCCAGGAAGACCTTGCAGTATTTACTCCTACTGTTTAAGTAGCTTTTTCCACCATAATTCTGTAGGAGCTGCTACTGGACATTTTTTGAAGAAAGAGCAATAGCTTGTGTGTCTACCAGTCGATCTAGCTTTCTGTGGAGAAGCAGCAGGCAGAGGAATGTCGAACAGTTCCAGCCAGGCTTCTGCCAAAAACTGACAAGGCTATTTATCCAGCCTGGCTCCCAAGGGACCACTCTCATGGTGGTGTCCATTGCAAGTTATGGGGCAAAAAGGGGTCTCGTGAATCCAGCCCTCATCTGCCTCTGACTCAGAAAGAGGTTTCTTCTTCTCCACCCTGCCCTTCTGCAAATGTGATTCTGCCTCTTTACTCCAATGGTCGCAGCGCCCCTCCTCCTGCTTCACTGAGAACTTTCCTCTCCCATTGTATCCTCAGCATCTGGAAAGGCAGTGCCAGGTTACATGGCTGTCCTGGGCTCCCTTTCGACTATGTTGAAGGGTTTAAAAACATGATTATTAAACTGGAGCTTCTAAAGAAATTTTTAGAAAATACAATATGTGCTAGAAAAGTTTAGACAATAAATAGAAAGTCAAGTTCATTTAAATATTCAATCAATTAATTTAGATTTTTTTCTACAACCACACTATAGTACTGTATATTTGGACATGGGCAGGAGCACAGCACAGAACTCTGAGCCCTATACATTAGCAGCCTCATTGGACCCATTCCTTTTTTCACCCATTTTGATCACACTTTTCATTCCAGACTGCTAATGGCCCACCTGCCATTGGGGCCATGAGAAGTCAGGCCCGTATTTCCCCCAACTAAACACTAGCGTAGTTTTGATATGCTACACTTTGTGTCAAGTGTATTTTCACTTTGTGTCAATATTTTTACTTTGGGTATATTGATACAGGATATATATAGAATAAGTATTTTTGTTTATAACCCAGTTTAAATCTGTTAAATCTGATCTATTAGGTTTTTATACAAGTATATTTTATCTAATATAACCATATTTTAGAAGTTAATTTATTTAGCTTTTTTTTTTTTTTGAGTGTACTCTGCCGTTTTAAACAAAAATGTTCCTCTGGCTTATTTCTATGAAAAATATATTGTAATATAATAGTGGTGAAGAGAAGATTTTTGTTTCTTTTTTTTTAGTTAGGTCATTACCTTTTTGGCCAATATGATGAGTTAAATTCAAATAAGACATTTCAGTGTCCTAACACTATAACAAGCCTAAAATTGAATGGATGGTGAAATTAACCCAAGTCTAACATGGCAGCAAATACTACAAGAACAGGTCATTTTGTTTGTGTGTATCGGTCTGTAACAGGTGACTGCACTTGCAGTATGTGTATGTGTATGTGTGTGTCGTTATAATACATTATAATACATTGAATATTTGTGTATGTCAGCATGCCTACTGAGTATGTTTCTGTATGTTTCATTACTTCTAGTCCTAACATAAGCATTTCTCCAGCAAACCCTGATCTCTGTTTTTCCTGACAAATCAATAAATTATGCATCAAACAAAATGTTTGCACAAAAAAAACCCATTGCAAGTTTTATCCAATCTCAAATTAGTCCAGCTGGAGCTTGGAAGGAAACTGATAACAAGCAATAATCCAATTTATTTAAGACTTAAATCGGATGAAATTCCTGATTTAAAAAAAGATGTCAAAAAGTGTGTTAACGAAGAAAGAACAAGACTGCAAGCCTGCACTGAAAGGTCTTAAGTGAAAATTTGTGACAAACGTAATGTAAGGAAATACATGCATACACTTATTAATGCTTACACGCATAATACACAGTGTTTCAATGTGGTGCAGTGAATGAGGAGGATTGGGTTGGCATGGTAATACAGTCAGACACTATGAACGTGTTGCTGCATGCATGTACACACACACACACACACACACACACACACACACACACACGCACACACACACACACACACACTACTATACATCCAAATACAGCAAGGCTGTCAGGGATGGAGAAGAAGATTTAGGTTCAATTGCACATGCATAGACAATTAGTCTCTCTCTCTCTCTCTCTCTCTCTCTCTCTCTCTCTCACTACTAATCATGATCTATACATTAACATAATGTAGATTCACACATCATTCTGAAGAATTATCCATTTGGATAAAGGACCTTTTCCACCCTGTAAGCCATGGTGATGGCCTGCTTCTATCTCCACCAATCAAATGGGATCACACTCTCTCCCTCTTTTCCCAATGGTCATGGGTAATTAATTAGCAAGCTGCCCTTTGTTTAGTCCAAATGAACATCAACACATATCAAGAGATACTTGTCTATTCCTAATCACACTCCCAAAACAAAAAGTATCTTTCTTTTACCTGGAGTCTGGTTACTCAGAGGTGTTGGAGGTGTAATTTTGTGTGTGTGTGTGTGTGTGTGTGTGTGTGTGTGTGTGTGTGTGTGTGTGTGTGTGTGTGTGTGTGTGTGTGT
>JAOTQY010000025.1:8163511-8182057 GCA_026413445.1 Dolichallabes microphthalmus | reverse complement strand
GGCATCCGGCGTAAAACCTGTGCCAAGTTGTAGTGCGGACTGGATACTCCGCTGTGGCGACCCCTTGTCGGGAGCAGGCGAAAGGCCAACAACAACAACAGCATACATAACTGTATTATCTCAATATGTTGAGCTACACATGGCACTCATGAGCTACCAATGATCCAGACCCCCTCTGCTCTCCGGACCGGTCTGACTCATCCTGGTGCCAGATTTCATTATATGGAGGGCTCTGGCTCACAGCTGAGGATGGTGTGATCTGCGTGGGATGAATGTGGTGACTGGGGATGGATCCGCTTGACCATGAAGATGATCTTGGACTTGGCCTATGCAGACACCAGTCCTCTGATGACCTTCGACCACAGTCACTCAATAGTTCAGGACCGAAATTCCAGTACAGTTTTGTACTTATGGCTGTAAGGTATATCCGAGAAATGAAGTTTGTCACTGGTTTAGGCAAGGATTGTCTAGCGTCACCATGTTTCAGAAGGAAGAGATAGTGTACCAGCTCGCTTACCCAGAGAGCTAGATTCCCAGCAAAGATAGCATTGCAGTGGCATTGTAGAGATTCCAATTTTTCCAGTTGTGATCTCTGGATGACTGAACAATTGTAATAAAGTAACAGTTGTTGTTGATCTTTCGGCTGCTCCCGGCAAGGGGTCGCCACAGAGTCCGCACAACAACTTGGCTCAGGTTTTATGCCGGATGCCCTTCCTGACGCAACCCTCCCATTTTATCCGGGCTTGGGACCGGCACTGCATCCAGTGGCTGGGGTGTGGGGACTGGCTGGAATCGAACCCAGGCCTTCCGCATGGCAGGCGAAACACCTACCACTGAGCCACCAGTGCCCTCTAACAGAATTCATCCAAAATGCAAAACTGAAACATATAGTGTGTGTGCAGTTCTGATAATTTCATAACTTTCACAAGTTTGCTTTATCTGAATAAAAAAAACTGTTATCAATATTTTAAATTAATAAATTGCTGGAGTCAGTGACACTGATATAAATAAATAAGGCAGTAGGGATGCTTTATGTCAGTCTGGGAATTTCTTCATGACCTCGCTGATAGTTTTGTTCAAAATATTGCAGTTAAACAGAATGAGTGATGAATGATGAATTAGTATTGAAAGGCCATGCCAATAAAAACACATGCCAATAAAACATCCCCACACCATTACACCAACATAGATTCATGCTGTTGGCACTAAATTCTGACTCCATCAGTATGCTTCAGCAGAAAATGAGATTCATCAGACCAGGCTAAATTTTTGCAGTTTTAAACTCCCCAGATTTTTTTGAACCTGTGCACAATGCAGCATCAGTATCATCAAAGGATGGAAGTGGAACCTGATCTGGGCTTCTGCTATTCCAGCTCATCTACCTCAATTTTAGGGGTGTTGCACATTTAGAGATGTTTTTTCTGCTCACCACAACTGCACAGAGTAGTTATTTGAGTCACTGTAGCTTTCGTCAGCAGGAACCAGCCTGTTCATTTTCTATCAATCTCTCAACAGGTTGTTTCAGTCCATATAACTACAGTTCACTGGATATATTCTTTTGTTTATTGCAAATTGAGTAAACTCTTTAGACTGTGTGTAAATCCTACGATATAAGCAATTATAGTAATACTGAAAACAGCCAATCAGGCACCAACGAGCATCCCACAGTTAAAAATCACCCACCACTGGGGCTCCGAATGGCGCAGTGGTAAAGTGCTCGCCCTATCACCTGGAGATTGCTGGTTCAAACCCTGGGTGATGCTCACAGCCGGAGGCCTAGAGAGAGCTGATTGGCCGAGCTCTCTCAGAGAGGAGGAATGAGAGGTACTTGGTGCTCCCACATTAACGACTGCTCTACAAGCCAATCGTGGGCATCTGTGAGCTTGCGTAAGTGGAGGGAGCGGATAGCGCTGTTCCTCAGAGTGTGTTAAGCCGCCACCAACGGTGCGTGAGCAAACAGTTCGAAAAAAATGGTTGGTGATGACACGTGGGTCGGAGGAACCACGTAGGCGACTGAGTGGCGGTAGGAGCTTAATGTGGGAACCCCCTAGTGACTGGGAGGAATTGGACACGATTAAATTAGGGGAGCAAATCGGAGGGAAAAATAAATAAATAAAAAAAAATAAAAATCACCCACCACCCATTCTGACCAATTTCAAGTGACAGCTTTTTTTCCCCCCCATTTTAAATACCTTTATTTGAAGGTTGTTCTTTGGGCGTCTGGTTGCCAGACAGAACGTTACAAAAATATTAATGCCACCATTGTTTTTCCATGTAGCTCGAAACCATGCTGTTTATGGACCATATCATATGTGCAATGGATTGAAAGTCATTTTATTAAAAAAAAAATAAAATAAATGAAAACAAATGGGGAAAAAAAAACGTTCCTTAAAAAAAAAAAAAAAAAAAGAGAGAGAGAAATGAAAATTTTGGAACAGACCAAACACAACGTATAAATATCTGACCTATTGGTTCAACACTTAACTGTACAGTCATTCTACACATGAAAAATACCGTTTGCGGCACAATTCAGGTCGGTGCCCCATTTTCCTTAAAATAGTGTCAAATTTCTGACTAGTGTGCAAGTCGGTGTTTTTGTAGGGTATGTATGCCTATTTTAAACATCCTATCCAATTTGGGGACCTTTGCTAACTAAACAAGCAGTCTGGTGGATCAGTAGCAGTTCAGTCTCTCCCACAGTTTAGTTATTTTTGCCAACTACTCCACATTTTTCCATTGCTAACTAACACATTTCATCACATCAAATTAGGATGTTGGGTTGATGACATCGGTACACTGGGGCTCGCAAAACGGCCCAAAGCGGCCATACACATCTTTGGCCCTGACGGCAAAGTAATACGTAGAACCGGAAACAAACTGGGTGAGGGTGCAGGCCATGGGCAGCGGCAGTGCCTTCACTTCACCAATCTTTTTCCACAGTGTGTGTGTGGGTGGCAGCTGCGTGGATGAACTGGCCGATGCACTCTGCTGATCCTGGTGGTAGGCATAGAGGTGGTAGCTATCCACAGGTGCACAGTTTCGCTCAGTCTCAGACACACACCACGACAGTACAATGCCATTCTGACTCTGCACACGTGCCAGCTTCAACTGAGGCTGCTGAGGAGGAGAGGTGTGTGCTGCCTCTGGGGGCAGACGAGCTGGTGGGGCAGGGGCTAATGGCAACGGAGGAAGAGAACTCGATGATGAAGAGCTTGTGCGTGATTTAGACGGAGAGTCCTAGAAAGTTGAGAAATGGTACAACTGTAATTCAAACTTACTCACACACCATTTGCAACTCCAATGCATGATCATAAGCTAGACTAATATGCAACCAATTAATGAATCATACACACTAAGCAAACCCTGAAAAGGTTCAAAGCATTTTCAACAGTTTTCTGTAAAAGCGTTAAATTTGGTAACATCCACTTACCACCGAGGGTCGATGCTGCACTGCAGAACGCCCTGCTGGGGGGAAAAAATAAATACAATTAACCGTAAGGCAAGTATAATATTTAATATTTACAGAGCTAATACCCAGGATGGCAGAAGGACAAATTCTCGACAACTCAACAAAAGTACTAGAGACTAAATTACTTTTATGGCAGAATAAGCAAGGGAAAAATGTAGAGAACTGGAGAAACTTACCAGCAGAGGTGGAGCTCACTAGTGATGGGGGAGGCCCTTGGGGTCGCTGGGCATTGTTGGGGACAGCAGAAGCAGTAGCCTTCTGCACACCAGTAACTATAAACACACAGCAAGCGGAAAAATAAGGGAGTGAAGGACCATACAGATAAGTGATTATGTAAGATGGAGAAGAGCAACAAAACAAATGGAACTGAAAATGTACCTTGCACATCATCATCATCCTCAGTTAGGTCAATGACTGAGCCCTTTGGACGAGCAGGCTGCGCAAACGAGAGGGAATAATAAATATTTTACTTTGCAACAGTACTAGCACTGGTCAATTCTGGATAGTCCACCATAAGGAAATATGAAATATCACAGTTACTCTATTACTAGGCTATATTACAGTTTCATGTAATTGCAGTTTTTGGTTGTACCAGGTAATTGGTTATTAATCATGTGTACAACATGAGGTTTTAAAACACCCCGGCATTAGCATACTATGCTTACCTGAGCAGATGATTTGGCTGGAACAGAGTGAGTAGCTTGGTTATCTGAATTGAAAAAAGGAAGAAAGAAAGTTATGCTACAGAGCATATAGTAGTCAACACGTTGCTACAATTAGCGTGCAGGCCTGTAAAACAGCACACACCTGTTTTGGATGTCATTTCAGAAGCCGATGGCGGACCAGCCGCAGCAGCAGCCGAGCCTGTTGCAGCAGGGCCTGTGGTTGCAGGTGATGATGAAGCAGTGGCCATTCCGACTACAGTGGCGCACTGTGTTGGGGCACGGGCTGTCGTCACGGAGATGCCAGCACTAGGTGAGCTTGTTGTGCCCGTGCCACCCTGGTACACTGGCCTACTTGGTGGCATCTGTGCCACTGCTGAAGACACGGATGAGACCAAAGAAGAGGGAGCAGACGAAGATGAGGTCACAACATTTCCTGCAGTCTTCTGCAAGATAAAGGTCGTGGCTGTTGTGGTCTTGGCCTTGCTAAGGCTATTAACTGTGGCTAAGGAGGACACAGGAATTAGGTTTACTCCTCCGGCTATGGCCCCACCCTGGCCGTTAGCTACAGCCAATGGCAGCTGGATCAGCAAAGGCTGGATGGACATCGGTTGGCCTGCTGATGTGGCCGTGCTTGTTATGGCACCCGTGTTAGGGCGGGACTGCAGCAGCAGAGTTCCTGTCTGCGCCTGGCCACTCAGGGAGGAGCTGGAGGAGGAGGGTGTAGAGTTTGTCGTTGTGGTTATGAGCTGGAGGATAGGCGCAGAGGCGGCCAATGCTGAGGAGGTTGGCGTACTTGGAGTGGAGTGAGGTTTGGGCTGAGACGGGGTAGCTGAACGGGACGAGAAACACCAAGTATTGTTCATGAAGGAAATCTTAGCTTTTACAATCATTTCAAACCAAGACTTCAGAAGTTAGCTATGAGACAGGATTGAGGTTGTATGTTAAGTCACTCACCGGTAGAACTGGATGATACTACAGAAGCATTCTGTGTCTTTGGATCCAGTATGGCCCTTACAGTGCTGTAATAAAACAAATGTAAAACTTGATATATTTCAGTCTGCCACCTCATGTTTACAGGCTCACCTTTAATAATTTGCACACAACTTTATTCCGTCAGCGCAACAGAGCAAGAACATCTCTTGTTCTCTTTGGAAGCTAAATTTGGAGAGCTCTTTCTGCTTCGCAACAATATTTCAGGTTCCTGAATATTTGTTTCAGTTTAATCAATCATAATGTCATCATAATCATAAAGTTAAAGCACTTCTACTTTACTTAGCTCTGTTGCTTAAACTGACGCAGCCTGAGGAGAACAGGAAAGAGCAATGCTCGCCACCATTAATTAGCAAAATCCTAAATGAAATGCTCACCGTTGAGTTGTTGGGGTTGTCATGGGTGCGGGAGTAGGCTTAGTAGCAGCGGCAGCAGCCTATCAAAGAAAGAACAAATACTTAATTTCCAAAGCAAGCTGTTCATTTTCAGATAATGCAAAAATTGTAGGATAGGCAGGATGAACCAATTTATTACCGATTGCAACCTTTCTGCTTACCTCTTGAGCTTTTCTGGAATTCTCAGACGCCTGGTTAGCAGCTCCAAACTTCTTGGCTAACCGTGCAATCTTACTCTAAAACAAACAATTTTTTTAAATATATACACACATTTAAACATAAGGTTCTCCATGATCAAAACACAAACACCTTCTACAATACATCATCATTCAATTACTGCAGTGATCCTTTAGGACTTTTTCTGGGTAAGCCTGCAAGCCTTGTACCTCCAAATTACCAAATTACTAATCTAAAGGTTTAAGTTGGACCACTGTTGATAACATTTTACTTAATTTAATTCCTGGTTTGAACACTTGGTGTCACTCTCATAACAATGAATCTACAAAAAAAATGCTTAGCTTCTGATCTTTTTGTTCTGTTAATTTCTCACTTCAAAAGTTGAATGGTGTCATTAATCCTAAGATAATGTGATACAGTTTTTGTGTAAACCCTTTACAAGACAATACAACAGGCTTTTAAATTTTCGACACTGCCATAACTAGCCCTGTAGCGCGAGGCAGATATTCACTATTTCTATTACAAAACAAACATATCTCTCTCTCTCTCTATTCTCAAAAAACTTAGTTAATTGCTTAAGAGGCATTTGAAGTAAAGCTTACTCTGTGATATACTAATTTACATTGAAACGGCCTATAAGAAGTTTGATTAAATTGCACGCCTTTGTATACCTGTAGAGTGTGTTGGACAGTTTTCTGCTGCTTGGAGGCAGCATCAATCTTCTCCATTCTGTCCTTGAGCTCCTTCAGACTGTCGTCGAACACAGTTAGCTGCAGCATATGCAAGCGCTCCTCCACCAACTGCTGCACCACCTGGGGGTCAAATTTTGAGAATAAATGAATGGAGGACTTGATAAAGTGTAAAACGATCAAAACGGCACATGAACGGATGTACCAAAGATGAAACTATATCAAAACAAAACGCAAACCTTTTCCAGTTTCAGACGGCTCCCTGCGTTGGCCGTGATCTTCAGTTCTAACTGAGCTTCCAACTGCACTCCCTCTACCCTTGCTCTCTTCCCATCTCTCTCCTTGATCTCTCCATCTTTCCATCCATCCTTCCCCTCGGCTGGTGACAAAGATCTCTTTTTACCAGAAGGAGAGCTAGGGCCTGTTCATAAAGAAGGCAAAGCAGTGCATTTGGTTCACGCTTGAGAAAAACTAATTAAATGTTACACCCGCACATGTATGTGTATGTGTGTTTGTGTGTATACATACACATACGTATACATGCACACAGAGACCCGTTTTAGACATGTTATGATGCTGTATTTCAAATAAGCATGGAGCTCAATACAACAGCAGGTTATCTTTCAGGTACATCTTTCCAAGCACAGCTGGTTGGCTCAGACAGCAGTAGTTTTGCCGGAAACTTTTACCTGTAGAAGAAACCTTTTTTTTCTCCACATAAGGAAAAAAAAAAAATATCATCAAAAGAGCTTCAAAAGCTCATCATCATTCCGCACCATCTACTCTGTTGTCATTTCCCAGAAACTAACCTCCGCCATGAACGATGCCTCAAACAAACATTTGACCCACACTCTCAATAAGGCCATCAGGATGGATTTGGAATATTCGCTAGTCTTGTGCCAAGTATGATTTTTTTCCATCATCGATAGTGTTATTTCCCCTATTCAGAGCCCTGCCTCAGTAGGACCTCCCAGTGGTACTCATAAAAATAGTCGTTTTGAACATTTAAAAGTCAAATTTCAAAATATAGGCACTCTGTCTTCACTGCTCCACCAGGCAACATGACCCATCGAATTGCCAAATCAAACTAGTCTGAAGAAAGACAATTTACAGAGCCAAGTGCAACCAGTGCTTTTCCACAGGGCAGGTGTATTATTGACAGTTCTTTATCTAGTACTTTAAACAGCAGACTAACCCCAACTTTAACCACTTGCAGTAATACGATTTCTATTTAATCTGAATCTTAAACCAGAGCAAAAGGTGTGAAATAAATATCCCCACTTCGGCAAAAGAGTATCGTGCATCAAAGCATCCTACATGCAAGTTTGAGCCTTTACACTAACAATCTAAGCTAACAAATGACAAGACATCATATTCCCCAATCCTTTGAGTTATAGAGGGGGGGCGTTGGGGGGGGGAAGTAACTTTGACAAAACCGGTTGCACATGCAAAAGCTCCTCCTTTTTCCTAACAACTGTATCAAACAATTTGGAAAAATACAACCCTGCACTTAGCCTTAGAACTATCCGCAGTTCAACTGAGTTCAACACTGATTTTCATTCCAGTCGTCATAGGCACAGTATTATATGAGTACCACCTGCAGAAACTCAAGCTACAAATGATTACTTCTTTATTGGCATCACGAATAGGCACTAATTACCTGTGCCATCTGCCACATTACACCCTTTCTCTCCCTCTTTCTTGTCCTCTTTCTCAGGATCCACATCCATCTTCTCCTCGTTTCTGTCTTTCGCCTCATCTTGCTCTCCCTGACCCTCATCTTCCTCACTGAGGCAGAGAAAGCCCTCTTTCACTTCTGGGTCACACTCCAAGCTGGCGGCTGGAGAGCCGTAAGGAGACGAGGAGGAGATGCTCTTACTGCTTTTCTCTTCCGCCGAACCGTTGTCGAGGGAAGTGCTGTCTGTATCCATGGGCAGCTCGCCGTTCAAGGCTTGGTCTGTGGAAGTCTTCTTCTGCTCAGGCTTCTTGTCTGATGGAGAACCGGTGTGTGCCGTTTTGGTGGTCTGGAATAAAAGAAGGTAAGAAAGAAGGGAGTGGTAATACTATAGGAAAAATTCTGTTTTCTGTAATGGTCCTGGAAGGAGTCCTGGGTCAATTGTGTTAAATCTGTTAATTAGCATAATTCTTAATGGCTTAGGGTCACATAAAAGCTCTATTTTCTTCAGATAAACTTTAACGCTTTGTGTTTGTGAAGTTTAAGGTCCTGCGCATAACTCACTTCTATCTTGTCAGCTTTAACTTCCTCTGGGTTCTCATCATCCTTCTGGTCTTGCTCTCCTTTCCTCTCTTCACCTTTACTTTTCTCCAAGCCTTTCTTCAGAGAAGGTGAAAGCTCTTGATTTTCGCTGTCAGATGGAGAGGGTGATCGCGAGTTTGAGGCCGAGCGCAATGGTACAGGTGAAGAATGCGATGAGGGCGAGACAGGAGACTTTGTCCCAGTCTCCTTGTCCTTCTCTTTGCCTTTTTGTCCATCCTCCCCGTGCGTTCCGTTTACCAGCGGTGTCTCGGGTCGCGAGGAAGAAGAGTTGGAGTTTGCAGTCACCAAGGTGTTGTGCAGCACCTCCAGCTGCTGACGATCACTCATTTTCATGGTTTTTCGAGCGCGGAAAATCTTCTTCTGAGGCTCTTCTGGAACGACGACTTCCATTTTTTTTTCTTCACCTGGTTAAACTGAAGACACAGTCAACCGATTAGTTCAAGTCAAATTGTTAAACTTCATTAAATAGAGAAAAACTTTTTAAAATAAATAAATCTAGATCAGCTGCATCTCCATTATTGGACAAAGACAATTATCTCTATGAACACTAGGTGGCACTCTGCACCCTACAAGACACTTTGCTTTAGTCTAAATACTACTTCTGTCTTTTAACACAATAAATCTATAGCTGCCTTTGTCCCAGTGCCATTGATCAGCAGTTCTCCACTCAAGGACAGGGTAAGGTCTTTAAAATTAGGCTCAAATAAATAAAAAAGGAAAAACCTACACAGACTTCTACAACTCTGCTTACACTGCCATCTTCAGCAAATCTCCTTAAAGATCGAACTAGTCTGAAGACTGCAGTTAGATTTAGCCAAGTCTTAAACAAAACCTAATCCACTTCCTCTATCAAATTAGAATAACTAGTACACTTCCCCTACTGAGGCAGAGCAAAATGCTTCTGTTAAGGAGAGACCGGGAGGGGTGAAAACCCAGCATTGTGTCTCCTCCCCCTTCAACCTCACTGGTCAGAGGCACAGCCAATGAGGACAGCAGGATACGGAGTCTGCTAGCGACAACAGTGGCTGATTAGGTAATGCTCTGATCTTTTTATCAAGTTTGATTTCAAGATCGTGTTTGACTATTTCTTTCCCGGTAGTATAGAAACAAGGTGATCCAAATCCATAGAGTCAACAGAAACAGGGGTGTGTGAGTGTGAGTGAGTGAGTGAGTGAGAGTGTGTGCGCGTGCACATACGACTTTCGGATTTTGTTCATAGTAAGTGCATGAACAATTTTCTTGCAAATTAAAACTCAAGCAATAAGAGCTTTTCTCACCTGATCGCTGTGTTCCTCTGTACCTCCCTGTTCATGGAGGGATTTGCCCACACGATTTTATAGAAACCTAAGGGGGGAAAAAGGGGGGGGGGAGCAACATTACTATAAGAACAGTTTAACAATATAAAATACCCAAACTGGCTACTAATGCATGTTTTTGGTACCCCAGCACTTCAAAACAGCCTAGACAACTTCTGACGACTAGACTCCAAAATATCCTAATTCTAACTGCCATAAACACTGCGGCAACAATTTGCTCAGTAAAGTTACCCTACTGCTAACTAACATTAACACAAATACTTTATCGCCATAAAGACTGTTTCAGTCTAATCCTTTTTCGGCAAACGAATAGGAAATCGGTATATAAAAATAACCTATTTGGACAGGACAATGCCAGGTTTGTTTCTGTATACCTGATTTTAAATCCTATTAGTGCCACTTTACTCTCGTTTGTTCTTAGTATGCATAAACATCTGAAAATCACAATAACCCTAAGAACTCAATGTTAGCCTAAACATTTCATTATATGCATGCTCGAACTAGCCGCTGCATTGTTGCTGCACTGCTGCAGTTCTGCTACTGCGCAGGGTCTTCAGCCTAAATATAGAAACTTCTCGTTTCGAGCCACATGCACAGTGCCTCTTCACTTCCTGTCAAACTGCTCTTAATCCACCTACAATGTGGAAAAACTAGTGACCATGACAACAGGTCTGAAAATTTTTACATATACCTGGTCAATGCAGAGTTGAATCCAACAAGATTTTAAAATTCAATTATATTAAAATTAATTAAATTAAATAAAAGAATTCATGCTTAAGAAAATTTTAATCATGATTTATGAATTAGCCATTAGTCTGTGAGCAAGAATGTAGATTTGGATTATGGGCCATCGAAACAATGCTAAACATCGTAAGTCGAGGAAAATCAGTTACGACACACCCACACACAAGGATTATTTGTAATGCAAACAAATTTTGAATACCTAATGAAACAAAAACGCTTTCCTAAACACTGAACTTAAATCACATTCAATAGATATCTAGAAAAGCACACCCTATAGTGCTTGGGCCCTAATAATAAATAAACTATTACATTTATTTAAAAAAACATAAATAAACAAAAAAAATTATTCCCTAATTTATTCTGTTTCACAGAATTAATTTCTGTTCCACAGAAAGCACCAAAAATGAAACATGGCCTGTAACAAATCAAAAATTAAAAATAAGTGTACTAGACTCTTACTTCCTGTATTACCTCAATCTGATTGATTCATTCAGACGAATGGTAAACAACAATAAAAAAAATAAAGGCTCCTAGCTGGTATCATTGCAATGTTGTGCATGGGTCTTATGTTTGCACTCCCCTCCCCCACAGCATAGCGGGAAGAGAGTGTAGCTCTCCTCGTAGAGTCTCAAAATGGCCACCAGGGCTTGGCTCTCCGCACCTTATTCCAGCCCATCTTTAAACTATTTTTATTTTAGAGGAATATTCATCTAGTCACTGCCTGCTATTTGTACTATGATACTCAATACACAATACCCTCAACAATCGGAATAGCCATGAAGGCTTATTACAAGCAATACTACAAGACACAGCTGAAGTTTAATGAACATATTTCATAGATCTTCAGGATTTGTAATGTCCTTTATATTGATGGCGGTCAGATTTGGCTGATTAACATTTATCCATGAAAGAGGATGCTGAAGGATAAGCTCATGCGGGGGGAAATGGAGACCTGCGACGTTGACAAGCATGTGTGCTCCTGGGCAAGAAACCCAAAAACCACTGAGAAGCAAATTAATCTAATGCACAGAAAGTTTCCCTTTGTCATATATAAACTAAGCTGTAAGCTTGTTCAGTGCCATAACACACCCAAGCCTGTAAATAGTGTAGGGTCTGTCAAATCTATAGCACGTGATAAATCTTGCAAAAACTTGCAATCAAGTGTATGACAGCCATAAGATCACCCGCCCCCACCCCACCCCCACCCAAAAAAAAAAAGACGACGACGAGGATGACCATGGCTAGCTAGGAAGCTTTGAAAGATCTATTGCTAGTATCTCAGACTCAGGGCAGGGCAAGTACATCAGAAAAGCACAGCATGGTTGAGGATGGGGCGTTTTAGTAGCTTTGGTAGCTCGGATTCTCAAGGTCTTTCCAATGTCAAAAAAAAAAAAAAAGGATTTAAAAAATAATTTAATTAGTTGACTTCATTCTGCAATATTCAATTCACAATGTCTACATTCTAAATGTTATATAGCACAAAAACAACTAGGAAGCTTACAAAGCTTAACCCCTCCCCCACTGCTACACACCGTGCGCACACAGCAGCTCCAGAATGTTTCAGCTACATGCAGACTGTACCATTTGGCCAATTAAGGGGAGTGTTTGAAACAACTCAGTAGTAACAAGGAGCACAATACTGTCTCTTTCTGTTATTCTTTACAGGGAAAGTAGTTTGTTTTCAAATCACACACACAAAAAGATTTTAAATTAAATAAAACTCCACAAAGAAAGTTATAGAATATTCTAATGCTGTATATAAATTGCGCCCTGACTTCGGAACAAATTGGTTTTAGTGCGCGATAGGTAGCCATGATCGGCTACAAGTACTGTGGGGGTAAGACAGTCAGCCAATTTCTCTCAAACATAAAGAGCTCTCGATCAGACACAAAAGAGAACCAGAGGTGGAGGGGAGAACTAAGGCAACCAACACCACACGCTCCTGTGTGACACGTTGTATAAAGTTCCCACAGCATTTAGAACGTCAAAATGTTTATAAGCATTAATATAACCAAAAGAACATGACTGAACTAAGAGAAAATCCCACACACACAAATGAAGACTAAATTATAAAAAATAATAAAGAACTAGCTCATTGAATAGTTCCTATTTGCCTAAATGCTTATTTAAAAAAGATGTGTAAAATGTCATACATAAGAAAAATAAAGATAACATATTTAAAGGTTGAAATCAATCCCCTCCCCCACTACTGCGCAGACAGAGTGGAAAATTACAGCCGGGCACGGATCGTACCATTTTCACAAAGAAGAGGGTGTTCTGGCTTGACACTAGAGATCCCAAGCTGAAGCACAAAATCACATTTTAGCTATGATGTAGCTGCACATACAGTCTATGCGTGGGTGCAGTCCAACATCTAATCTCTCTTCATAATAACTAGATTATGGATTTAAACAACTCGTATTCTGATTATGCAAAGTTTATGCTTTGCACTGCGACATATCCAAAAACCTCACAATAAAAAAAGGAGATTATGGCACAATGTGACACACTCCTATTAAAAATATCACCATGACAAGTGCACCAAATCTTATGGCTTCATTCTTATGAAACCATAAGAATGCGGTTAGGAAGAAATTTCCAATTTGTAGTTACGATCAGCTATATGAATAATGAGTAAAAAAGTGAAATAGCAAGCTAACTCCTGTCAGAGTTGACTGAATACCTCATGTGTGCGCGCGAACACACACACACACACACTCGCGCTAGAGAGCCACTGGGGGAGGGGAACAAAAACCAATACTATATGTTACTGGGTGGAGCAGCTAGCTTGTGTTCAGGATATTATTTTTTTATATGAACCAAAATAAAATTAGTCTTTATAAATAAAGTCTTCGGTTGAAAAAATTATGTTCTCTTGTTTTATAACAAAAAAAAAAGAATTGGATACAACGTGGTAAAATCTACCCCTCCCCCACTGCTACTCAACAAGAGTGGAAAATTACAGCTACAAACAGACTGTACCATTTTCACAAAGAACAGGGGTGCTCAACTGCATTGCTCTGCCTCAACACAAGAGGGAGCATGACAAAACCTGACAAGTTTGAATACAAAAATTAAATACAATTACCTCCTCAAAACCATAAATTGGTCAAAAAGGCAAAAAAAAATTACAAAGTGGAATAACATCTTATACTGCAGCGTGCATGTGCACACACACACAAACGCACACTGAAACACAGGGTGGATTTAAACAAGCCAACACCAAGTTACTGGGTGGAGCACATGGTGTGGTGTTAAAACAGACCTGAACACACTATTGTAGGAACAACCGTAGGTATAAACACAGCCCCAGGTGTGTGATGACAGGTGTGTGGGGGGTATGAGGTGGGGGCATAATGTTCATACATTTAGAAGCACTAGGCTAACAAGTGTTGGTGTAAACATGTAAACTAAAAGTCAAAACCATGTGATCTTAAACTGGATCCCTTCCCCCACTGCTTCACAAAGAGTGTAAAATTACAGCAGGGCATGGATCATACTACTTTCACAACACAGAGGGGTGTTCTCACCCTTAACACAAGAGGGAGCTTCACAGGAATGGGTCTTCACTTATAGGTAAATGATTAACTCAACATGGTTTTGCTGCCATGTAGCTGTCTGTTTATTCCGTATGTGCTATTATGGCACAGCACATCAAGACTCCTTTAATGTGAATGACTGTCGCTGCCTCCCCGCAAACAAGCAGATAAGATGAGATAGTCAAAACCTTACAGAAGAGAACTTAAGAAGCATGAAGACAAGGGATACACATATATCCGATTTATCACTTGGAAGCTGTGCACAGTGTAGTGAAAATCTCATAACTGAAGAGATCACTAAACAAAATCACTAGGTGAAGCAGATAGTGTTAGGGTGTGACCCATTGACAACATGGTGACCATGCAAACACACTAACCCCCTCAAAAAAATTAAGTCCAAATCTTATTAAAACCTCAGAGAAATGTTAAAATCTTAAACAGAACCTGTAATCAGTAATCCAAAACAACATTGTGAAAAGCAGAACTCGATCCCCTCCCCCACTGCTGAACAGAGTGGAAAATTACAGCCAAGTACAGACTGTACCACTTTCACCCAGCAGAGGGACGTACCACTGTCTCAACACAAGAGGGACCATGGCCGTTTCCCTTTCCAGTCTATAACTTAGTCTGTAATATTAGGTTAAATCAACAAAAAGCTCTCACACCTACCTTCATAGGAATTCAGACAACAGATTATTAATTTCTAAATATTAATTAACTAAAGGTTTCTTTTTAGATAATGCTTTATTCCAGTCTTCATAAGAGCCTGCCTTTGTGATTAACAATTCAACTAAAATACAATATTCCTGGTGTCATTCAGTTGACTTCAATCACTTTTTGCAAGATCAAGTCACGACAACTACAGAAATGTTTGTTTGGGGTTGGGGGGGTTCAGTTAGCTGTGTGCGCGCTCAAGGTTCACATATGGGTTTTCTTCCAGATACTCTGGTTCCCACCACAGTCCATGAAACATGCATTGTATTGTGGATTCCAAATTGACTCGGTGTGATTGGGTGTCCTCATTTGCCCTGTGAGCAGTTCACACTCCATCTAAACTGCCCCTTCCTTGCCTTGTGAAATGAGCTCCCTGGAATAGACTTCAGTCCCCCTTAATGATTCATCCTAATGTCTCATAATTAACTAAATGTTCTGTAAAATCTGTAAAAGTTGTCAATCAGGGAAATAACGACTTGTATGTACGAAAAATGTTCCGTTTATAAAAGCAACAAAAAACGAAGCTTGTGCTAATCAGCTACAACAAGCAAGCTTACGCATGAGCCCTGAAGAGCTCCACGCACACACACGATAGCAAACCAGGGGCGCAGGAGGACCAGACAAGCAACCAACATCACATGTTCATGGGTGAAGCACACGGTGTTCAGGGGTTACCATTACAACCTTACATGTAGGTACAATGAGTATATCAACTAATTGTCAGCTAAATCAACAAAATTAGACAAGGTCCTATATACTAAAAATAATTTTTAATATACATTCAAGTCAACAAAAAGAAAATAACGTCTTGGTCGAAAGCTTTGTCAAGATCATTAAGCAAAATAGTCAAAAACCACATGGCAAAAGCTTGAAATCAATCCCCTCCCCCACTTCTGCACAAAGAGAGTGGAAAATTACAGCTAGGCAAAGAACGTACCATTTTTTTCCAAAGAGGGGTGTTGTGCTGCAGAGCTTTGTCTCCACACAAGAGGGAGCAGGACAGAAATAATATATAAACAATGATTTTAATAACGCCTTAAGCTAACAATCACAAAGACTTGACAGCCGAACCACTAACTAGCTGTGTAAAGTTTAATGTTAATGTAAATTTACACTACCTAGTAAACATGCGTTTACCATCTTGCAGGCACCTCTTAACAATCTGGCAAAAAGTACCAAGGACAAAGTTCTATTTGTACACAATCAGTGGACAGTACAAGTCTTCCGCAGAGAAAATACTGCAACAAGCTGTGGTGCCTTAGGTGAAGCCTGAAAGATGAATGGGAGGAAAGGGGAAGAAGGGGGGGGGGGAGCGGCAAACATGCCGTCATCTTAAATTCATATATCATAAGTGATCGGACAAAACTTAATTAGCTTGTTAAAATGATCCTGGTCTTACGGTAGAAATTAAGATTTTAGTTCCCTCCATTTTGTGTATACACAAAGAACATAATAGTGATGGCAGGTTGGCACCAAATAAAATTTAAAAAATGAAAAAATGCTTTGTCTAGTTCCACACAAACTTCCCACGATATGTACAACTATATTATTATTTTTTTATAAATTTGTTTTTTTTAAGTCTCTAGCAGTAGTCAGTTTCCACATGGTGAAAGGTAAAGGCCTTCCTCTAATGCTGCACGAAGAGAGTGGAAAATTACAGCTACAAATGGATCGTACCACTTTTACCAAGGACATGGTTGTGGAGCTGCATAGCTCTGCCTTGACATTAGAGGGAGCAGGGACAAAAATTGTCCTGATCAAGGCCAGTGTCTGAAGACCTCCAAGAAACCAGACTTTTATTTAGCCTAGGCTCATTAGAAAAAAAAAAGAAAAAAAAGGTGGCATACCATAAACGGCAGGGACAAGATATACCTCGTGCATTTTTTAAGTATTCTGGAAAAATAGCAGAAGTTCATAATTGTGGCCTTAATTCATTAGAGCCTGTAGAGTTGTCAACACCCTGCGGTTTCGATGTAGGTCTTCCGTGTGCGTGTTCTTCGCTCACTCCAGATGTGTCCACATAGCCAGTAATTCCATGTGGCTGCATCTATATCTGCAACACTCAGATTTTCCCCACGAGATTTCCAGGGCATGTGGAATATTCATGTGATCCCCCTGCATCCCCACCTCACCATAGCATAAAATGTCATCGTGTGTTATGATTGTTTTTTTGTCTGTGGTATTGACGTGTCATTAATACAGATTATTTTATTTTTATGATCAAGTGTCTAAGGACAAGGAATGTTTGACATTTCAGTAACTGCAAGATAATCTTAATATCTGCTTCTCTTAAGCAAATACTAAACGTACACTTGTATGAAATCAAACAGCCAGACCATACATACAACCTTCCAAACAGCTTGCAAAAGAAATTATAGACTTTCCTGTTCTTCTGATGTGGTCTATAAAATGTTGCACTCAGAAATGCAAGTAGCAATCACCAAATGCTCATTAATCATCTATACCGCGCTTTATCCTCTATACAAGGTCACGTGGAGAACATGCAAACTCCATGCACACAAACCTGAGGATGTCCGGGTTTGAAACGAACTCTGGAATGTGGCAAGGCGACAGTGATAACCACTATGCCACCGTGCCGCCATCACCAAATACTGGATTTTACTAATTTAATCAGATACCTAATCTCCTGAGTAAGGCACTGAATAGTCAAACAATCTTCTGTATATTCTAACATTTAATCTTAAACTGTGGCTTAGAATATAAAACTAAATCACTGACACGACCGTAATGCTGTGTTAATTGCCATAATTTTCTTCAATCAATTTATTTTTAAAAGATCCACAAGACACATGCAGTGACCAATCCATCCCATTCCTCTTCCTCCTTTCTCTGGCAGTTTCAGGCATTTTCACATTAGGCAGGATTGATTTGTACTGTGCATAAGAACAGTTCCCCCCCCCCACACACACTCCCCCTCTGGCCAGAATTCACATTATTATTCTCCGTACTCGGGTACACTAACTATTTTTGCTCTCTAATAGAGCAGGTGGCAGTATACACATTTTGTTTGCAAGCCACAATTAAACAAGTCAATCCTTTCAAAGTCATTTCTCGCACTGTCTGGTATTGATATTTTGAAATAAAATGTCAAGAGCGAGCAACGCTCTCGCATTATTAATCAGCTATGGCTGTATAGGTCAGAGGGGATTGGGACGTGCTACATGCACACAGATTTCAGAGAAGACAGATGGTACTTATGTCACGTTCTAAACAGCAGTCCACTTCTATGTTCAGGTACGATTGGCTTCCATATCTGGTTTTATCTGTGCCCAAGTGCGTCATACTATGCTTGAGACTAGGGGCGGGCGATATACCGGTATACACGGTTAACCGGTAGAAATTTGTTAACCGGTAGAGATTTTGGTCTATCGTCTTAATCGCGGATGAGATCACGTGACGTTGCATGTTACGTAACCACGCAATACACATTCACTTCTATGGGAAGCCAAACACATCTAAACTGGGACGAAAACGTGGCACCCGATTGAGCCGGCGTGGGCAGAACAAATATCCAGACCCGGTGGATCGCGCAGCGCGGACCAACTTGAG